>RJWJ010049651.1:0-10170 GCA_004363605.1 Indri indri | reverse complement strand
CGGAAGGCCCTGAATGAAAGGGAAAGCGGGTTCTGCTGCTGTTAGCTGTCAGGGCCTGTCACAGACAGCCCTGCCCCGCCAGCCCCGGCAGCCCGGCCGAGGGGGTCTTGAGAGATTCCTCCAGACTGGAAGCTGGTTGATAAGCCCCTGTGTCTGGGCATCAATATCCATAAATGCAAAGCCCTGAAGGCTCTAGAAAGCTCGACTAGACACAAGCTTGCAGAGGATGCGTGGCCAGTCTGCCCTGGACATGTTCCTCTGGAGGTAGCAGATCGGGTTTGGAATGTTCCTGTCACCTTCTGATTGTGCATCAGACCCTGCGTGAGCTTTGGGTGCCGGCCGGCCGGTGCCACTCAGTAGCAGCATGAACTTGAGCCTCATTTTCCCCATCTGGAAAGGCTGAAACAGTAGCTCTCTCACGGGGCCATTGTGAAGCACAGCTAAGACAGCATCTGTGAAAGTGCTGTTATCACCGTTATCATGGCCATTATGGCCATTACGAACACGAAGGCTGATGGGGGCCGTTCACACCAACTCTCCCTCTGCAGAGCAAGGGACCCCACACTCTGACGGAGCAGGGCTGTCTGGACGGCTCTGGTCTCCAGGGCAGGAGGGTGAGAAAGAGCCTGAAGGAAGCAGGTCTGGTTATACCTGTATTTGAACTTGCAGAGGAGAACTTGATCGAAACCACTCATCTAATGGAAGGGGAGGGGGCTTGTTTGCCTTCACTTGGTGATTTTTGAGAATCAGCTCTTTGCAAGGCACATTTCTGCAGTATTGGCCTCCCTTACTGAGCACCTTCTGACTGCCCATCATTGGTGCTAGACTGGAGACAGCTGGTGTGACCCGAGCACCCTATGACTGGGGGGTGGCCGATAGGAGGGGAAGGAGGCCCTGGCAGAAGAATGGGGGAGGGGAGGCTAATGCCTTGAACGGGATCCCACAATGAGTAATCCACGTGAATTATATTGGCAATGAAATGAGGATCAGGAATCAGGAACCCTGACTTCTTCAGGCCTCCCCCGTAGCTGGGCGGCATGACCTCACCTCACTCAGGACTGCGCTGGGAAGCCAAAGAGGCTGCAACTGAGCCGGGCCTTGTGAACACTACCAGGAGCTTCTGCCCTGTGAGAAGTGTGTGCTGTGGCGGAGGAAGGCAAGGGCGCACCTGTAGGTGGAGAGGACAGGGTGAGGCCCTAGACCAGGCGCGGGAACCTTTTCATGTTGGAAGGCCTCCTTAATTTAGTTGTAATTTAATAAGGCCCTCTTCAAGAAACTTCAATTAGTTATACTTAAAAATGTACATTATTTTACAAAAATCTAACTACTACATACTTAATTTCAAAAAATGAAACTTATTTGTTAATTTTAAAGGTAACTAATTTTTTAATGACCTTGTTGTGTCTGCTTTTTGTTGGAAAGCATTTGAATACTTGGTTGCAGGATGGAGGTCCACAGTTTCAGTTGATCCTCTAGATGGGTATCAGTCATTTGTGACCTTAAGGGTGTCTTGATTTGGGTTAGGTAGGAGAATGGAGATTCCCAGCAATAAGTGAATCACACCTGGAACTGCCCCCGAGGGGCGATGATAAGGGGGGCGCTGTGGAGACAATACAGGTTCACCAAGTTCATGTCCCCTGGTGAGTGCAAAAGTGCCCCTGGGTCTGGAGAAATGGCCAGTTTGGTAAATTCCATGAACGTATGCATAGACAGTGCCTCTTCCATGACAGGAAAACAGAATGGCAATAAGTGGTTGAAAAGCAAGAAAGCATCTTTCAGGCATGTGGGTACTCTACTGTACTTATCCATATTTCAATTGGACCTTTCTTAGCATCAAACAATGACTTTAAAATGCCATCTCCTAAGAGCTCAATCAATTCCATCTGTAGTTCTTTAGGTGCCTTAATGATATCAACTAGGTGAGGCCGAAATGCTAATGTGAGTGTGATGTCATGCTTCTCAAACTCAGTGAACCTTTCATTGTATTTTCCAATCAATAGATCTGTAACAGCTACATGTTCTTCAGATGATTCACATATATTATCCTGCTCATCAATGACCTTTGCTAACTAAGGAAAATGTTCATCTGAAATTTCCTTTTGAAGAAGAGTTTTGAAAAAAGATACCTTTTTTCAAAATGCTTGGATTTTTGTCTCATATCGTATATAGACTTAGTTTACCTTGCAAAGAAATATTTAAGTTGTTTTGATTTGACATGATATCCCACAGAAATGTTGCATTCCTATAGAAATCTTCTTTCAATAATTCACATTGCTGATTCTGTTCTTCATAAAATTTAACTATCTGTTCTTGCAGAGATAAAATTTTGGCTAACACCTGTCCCTGCGAAAGCCAGTGTACTTTAGAATGATACAGCAAATCCACACTGAATACCTCATGCTTCAACTTTAGCATGGCACAAAACCGACAATGCCCTGTTGCATTTGCACAAATATAGTTAGCAATACTTGTTGCAAAGTGTCACTTAATTAGCTTTAGCACAGAGATTTTGCTGATGCAAGATACAATGAAAAGGGATGAGAGCATCTGGATCTGTTAATACTTTTTTTTCTTAATCTGTGCAATAAAGCCTTCATGTTTTCCTGTCATGGAAGGTGCACCATCTGTACATACACTCGCTGAATTTACCAAATGTAATCCAACTTCTCAACATTTATCTTGAAAGTTGTTGAAGGTATCTATTCCTAGTGTTCTGTTCTCAAGAGTGCCCAAAGCGAGCAACTCTTCACAGCAAAGAAAATCTTCTGTTGTGACCCAAATAAGATATAAAACCTGTGCTGAATCAGTAGTATCAGTTGATTCATCCAAAACGATTGAATAATATATATTTTCCTTTTGAAGTATTGCATGAAGTTGTTCTGTTAAGTTGAAGGCTAATTCATGCTGCTGGTCAGTTATAGTTCTCCTTGAAAGAGGCAGTTGTTTGTACTTTGAAATGTTATCAGGGTCTAAGCATCCTACAACTTGAACAATGCATTCCATCACAATTTCTACATCACTGAATGGCTTCCCTTTTTTCCCAAGTATAGGAGCTACTTTATAAGTCGCTTCAGTGGCATTATTTCTGGGTCTTATTGCTGCTTGAAAGAATTGTCTTTGCTTTTGCTTTTCATCTTTTAATTTCTGCACTACAACTTTTTTTTACCTCTCCCTCTAATTTAAAATATTTGAGGTCCTTATGAGTGTTATAATGCTGATGAGCATTGAATTTCTTTAATGTTGCTATTGCAGTATCACAAAGCAAGCAAATCATCTTATCTTTAGCAGAAATAAGACAATATTGCAATTCCAAATCCTCATTTAAAAATCTGTTTTCTTCCTTCAGCGTTCTCTTGGTCTTCTTTGACATGATGGACTGTTAAGCAGACAGAATTTAAAAATACTGTTGAGCTGTGCAACTATTCACAAATTCCACTTCAAACAGAAACACAGTGCACTGTTGTCAAAAGCAGATAACAGACTGGCATGCTCAACCCCCATAAACTGTCACCAACCAGCCTCACGCGGTAGCGGCGCCAGTCAGGCGGGGCAGCCGTCAACTTAGCCCTTATGGCTTACTAATGTTCTAATTGTGCCAGTCAATATGGGAGGATTTTTTCACTGAAACTTATTTTATTCTTTGGTATTTTAAATACATTCATTTTAAAAATAAAATAAAAATATAAAAGATGAATAAAAATGTATTCATGAAAATAAAAGGATTTGCTCTGCAAAATTTGGATTCAGTCAAAAGGCTGTACTTAAGGACCTAGAAGGCCACAGGTCCCCCACCCTTGCCCCAGACGGGGGGCCTGCGCCCACTCGTCCTCATCCGCTTTCCTCGCCTTCCTCTCAAATAGCTGGTCCGAGCAGGAGAGCAGAGAACTTGCCTGGGCTCCAGGCAAGTCTTCCCCCGGGAATGCCTGGAATTGCAGCAGCACAGAGTGACGCTGGCTAGTGCTGCAGGAAGCCATAAAGAGTGGAGGTAAGAGCACTGGACAGGGAGTCCAAAGACTGGGTTCTTCCCACAGCTTGGCTACTCACTCACTCACTCAGCTTATGATCTTGGGAACATCGCTGACTCTCTCTGAGCTTCAGTGTCCTCCTGTGTGAAATACGGGCAGTAGCACCTACCCCTAGGACTGCAGAGAGCTCTCTGTGTGTGTCTGGTACGTGGCAGCTGCCCAGCAAATGGTAGCAGTAACTGCAATGATAAAGATGATCTCCAAAGCCCTTTCCTGTTCTCAATGCCTCTTCCTCCACAACTATTTGTTCCCGAGTAAAGAGAGCTGGGCACAGCCAGGGTACCTCTGGAGCTCTGGTCTCCCAACACCTTCCCCACTAGAGTTCTGCTCGCTGATCCCTGCAGCATCCTCATAATGAGGCTTGGATTTCATTATCTCATTTGTCTGGGTGCCTGGTGCTCAGCTAAAGAGCATTTGACACAGGCGCAGTGTTCTGCAAGAGGCTGGTATTAATCCTTACAGCTTAGCCTCTACCCTCAGCTGCCATGTGTGGAAAGCTGGCCTTGCAGCTGGCATGGGGCCAGGCTGGCGAGGAGCAGAAAGCCTGATCCCTTTTTGAGCTCTTCCGAAAAACGGGCCTTTAGCTTTAGCACCAGGTTCCAGCTGCCGCGGCCACTGGCTTCTTTGTCTTAGCCGAACCTCCTCACCCCCACCCCCATGAAGGTCATGACTCTCAGTGGCCCCTGGAGTCAGTAGGCAGTCAGCAGAGGGCCACGCCATCTGCCACTGGCCACCAGAACAGCATGAACAAAGTGCGGCAGTCAAGGGAGATATTAAAAGGTCTTGCATATACACACAATAAACCAATTCCTTTACTGCGGGACTTCTCAGGGCCTTTAACGGCTCAGTCACCAAAAACATATTGATCACCTACTAGGTGCCAGGTACTTGTCTAGCTGCTGTGAATAAGTGGTGAATAATACAGACAAATTTTACGCTCTCATGGTGCTTATATTCTAGCGCAGAGGGAGACAGAAAATAAATGTATAAGTAAATAAGAGAACTTTACATAGTGCTGAGTGCCGTGAAGAAAGTGAAGCAGTATGGAGGGGAATGGATGTGTTAACCCGCATTGTGAATGTCTAAGGGTTAGCAGAACTGCGTGTTCTGTGAGCAAGTCTCAGCACTGCAGTTCCTCAGAAAGGTCTCGAGGAAAGCTCTCAAATGATTCTTCTAATACTCAAATCTAAAGCATCTATCCCTGGCATAAGTTGCCCTGAGGGCCACCCATCCTCTCCAGGACAGCATTTGAGGCCTTCCAGCTGGCCTCTGCTGTTCCAGCTCGCTCACCTCCCCTATTCCAGCTCACCTCCCCTGACCTCTCTATGAAACCGCGCCAGCTTACACCACCCCCCACATACACATCATATTCCCGCAGGCTCGCCCAACATGTTCCCGCTTCCCAAAAAGCCTTTCTGTGCCTGGCAAACGTGTCCCCATCCTGTAAGGCTGTCTTAGACAGGGTAGACAATCTGCCGTGACAAACAACTCCAAAATCTCAATGAGCTAATCCCATACAAGTTTCTTTCTCACTCACATCACATCTCGGAAAGTCAGTTAGGAACAGAGCTCCTTCCTCGCAGCTCCTTCTTTCTCCCAGGGCCTCAGAGCCCTCCACTCGATTCCACGTCTGTGGTCGGCAATCGGAGAGGAGCATGCTTGTGGGGGAGCATGCAGGAGACCTCAGGAGCCAGGCATGGAGTGAGTGCATCGTTTCAGCTGCATCCGTGGGTCAGAACTCAGCCACGTGGGCCCATCTGGCTGCAGGGGAGGCCGGGGAATGCAGTGTCACTCGGCCTCCAGGAAAAAGGGAAGGTGGCAATAGCATTATCTCAGTTCGGATGTCACCACCTCTGCGAAGCCTTCCTGGCCATCCCCTTAGCCAAATTCATACAGAATAAACTAAGCGAGGAGGTTTGGTGTAGCAGGAGGGGTGCAGGGTGGGGTTCAACAGACCCTGGCTCGTGTTCTGTCTCTGCAACTTGTGAGCAGGGGTGGAGGGTAGCTGACTTCTGCGTCACTGCTTTACCAGCTCTCTAACCTTAGACAAGTTGCACTATAGGTCTCAAGTCCCCCATCTATAAAATAGAGATGATGATGATGACGGTAAAAACTACCTGGGAGGATTGTGGGGAGGATAAAATGAGGCAAGTGCCCCACCCATGGCCAGTGCTCAGAAATGTCATCTGTGGTTACCGTGAGCTCCGAGAAGCTGGGTCAGGCTGCCGGTCTTCAGCCCAACCTCACCATGGAGGTGACAGAGGGGGAGGAGGGGAGATGGTTCTCTGAGAGATGTCTACCCATCTCCGAATGAGCCCGGCCTACAGCTTTGAGCGTCGCATGCAGAGGCCACAGTCTGCATCGTCCCTGTCACTGGCCATACCCCCAGCTGCTGCCGGGTTCTGAGTGTGCCTGGCTGTGTGTATGTCACACCCAGAGCGCAGAAGCTGCAGCCATGCACTCTTGGACCTAGAGACGAAAACAGCCCACAGCCAGCCCTGTGCTGAGGGGATGGGGGAAATGTCTGTGGGCCACCAAAAAGGTGAAACAATGTGCCCACCCGCAGGGAAAGGGGCATGATGGAGCTGTTTCCTATCCTGCATGCTGAGCCCCCTCAATGTGGCAGGTACCGATCCAGAATCTTAGGGCAGAGCAGCGGCTACAGCAAGGCTCTCTGCCCGCGTGTCGCTCATGTTCTCGTGGGAGGAGACACACAATGAACAATCTACATAATAAATAAGTAAATTAGATACTATGTGTACCAATGTGACGGTCAGAAATGTTAAGGGGGATGGGTACAAATATAAGGTTTGATGGAAGAAATAAGACCCAGTGATAGATCAGTAGTGTGACCATAGTTTACAATCATTTATTGTATATTTCAAAATAGCTAGAAGAGAAAAATGCTAATGGTTCTAGCAAAAAACAAAGAAAAGGACAAATAGTCAAGGTGGTGGATATCCCAAGTACACTGATTTGATCTTCACAAATTATATCAATGTATTAAATTGCCATATGTACCCCAAAAGTATGTACATTTATTTTGCATCAATTAAGAAAAGAAATGCTAAGGGAAAAGTAGAACAGAGAGCAGGTGAGCAGGGCGGGGCAGTGGCAGGCGCAGCATCGAACAGGTGGCCAGGGTCGCGTAGCAAGTGGGGCTTGAGAGAGCCTTGAGGGAGGTGAGGGGCGAGGGCTGGGGCAGAGCTTCCCAGCACAGGGACCAGGGAGGGCGGAAGCCTGAGGCAAGAGGGTGACCGCCAGGGCCTGCACTCTTGGCTGAGTGTGATTGTGCTAGAGCAGAGACACATCCCTTTGGCCGCTTGAAAGCCGTGTGTTCTCAGGTGAATAAAAGCAACAATAATAGCAAGTGATTGCCTTCCCAAAGTGTTCAAAGGACAAAGCATTTCTGCACAAAGTGGAGAAGCAAGTTCCATCTGTGAAAGCTATGAGGTGGCCCGTTTACTCATCAGTCCAAAGTGACTCGCAGAGGTTCAAGTGGCCATCCCCAGATGAAATTATGTGAAACAGAAGTGCGAGTCGGTTCTTTGAAGCTTCAAACCAAGCTTACTCTTTTCCTTCTTGCAAATGCAATGTTTAACAGGCTTCTTTTCCCAAAATAGACCTGTTCTGTGGACACAGAACATCTAGGAGGTAACCCTCCACCTTGCTGTCTCCGCCAGTGCCCCTGGGAACTCCCGGGCAGCTCTGCCGTCGGCACTTGCAGCCTCGACTCGGTTTGATGTGGAGTGGATTCCAGTGGGCTTTGAACCCGGACAACCATCCTTGGCTTGTTGCAAAAGGGACCACGGGCACCACTTCCCCTTGCTTAGCCTTTGATCTCCTGGTTAGACCAGCATCCGGCACGGATTCTGGGGAGCATGTGGAACAGTCTGTTTCATCAATCATCTCTCCCTGTCTCTTACTTCTGTTGCCGGGTGGCACAGGCCCAGCCCAGCCCTTTCCACGAGTTGAGTGACAGGTGACTCTGCCCTCAGAATGGTCCTCACTGTCAACACGACTCATCCCATAGGGGAGTGGTGCGACCTCGGTCAGTTTCTCTCCACTTTCCATTTTGTTCATTACCTCCACTTTGGGGTCCATTGTAATAGCTCCCCGCCTCTCCCCAGCACTGTCGACACTTACTGCCTCTACAGTTTCCCAACATGAAAGAGTCATTCCGCAAAATAGGCAAATCACATGGTGGACAAGGGCTAATGTCACACGGGGGTGTGATTTCCCTCTGGCACTAGCTTCCTTCACATCTGTGAAGTGTGGAAGTAGAATATTCACACATAGAGGAGATTTTGTCAGCTGATTTTAAAATGCAACTGGCCCTACCCTCCTCCCCAGCTCTTCAGCTTTCCGCCCCTGCCCAGGGCTCCATATTTGACAGGCCTCCAGGGCTGAGGGACTGGAGGCCCAAGCTGAGCTCTCAGCCCAGTCATTCATCCCATCTGGGTTTTGATTATTCTTTAGGGTTTTTTTTTTTTTTCATTTCTCTTTCCTTTATCCCCCTTTTCCTGAATCTCCTAACTTTCTTCCTATGTAGAAGACATAAACACATGAAATGAAATGGCCACCTGCTCCGAGTCAGCTACAAGCAGCCTCACCTCCAGGACCGGTTGTGGGGTGGGGAACACTCCACCAGGAAATGGTGCTTCAGTGACACTCGACGCTCACTCCATTT
The DNA here is from genome assembly GCA_004363605.1 of Indri indri. NCBI lineage: Eukaryota > Metazoa > Chordata > Mammalia > Primates > Indriidae > Indri > Indri indri. Next base: position 1,455 of record RJWJ010049651.1, on the reverse strand, counting down.
CAGCAAGAGTGGGCTAGGATGGGAGGCAGGAGCTGCTCCAGACCCTCCCATGTAATGTCAGCACAGAGCCGCTGCGGGGTTTTAATAGAAGGAGTGGCAGAATCACAGAACAAGGCCTGAAAAGTCTGTGGCACAACTCCTCATTTTGCACAAAGAAGCCAAAACTCAGAGAGGGAAAGCGGCCTGCCCAGGGTCACTCTGCAGAGGTGGTTAGAACCCAGGTCTCCTGACTCATTGTCCAGCGCTCACTGCCCTGGGCCCCAGGCTCACTTCCCATTCGGGAGAGATGTGAGGACGCATGAGGGAACAGGCTCACGTCCACCTTCCCCTGCCCTGGTGAGAGGGTGCTGCGACCTGGGCACTCCTGTCCTGCCCAGCACTGGCACATGGCAGCACTTTGCCAGCATTTCCGACATGTTCACCAATGAGCTCTGGGTCCCTGATAGGCCAAGGAGGGGCCTGCTCCCAATCACCTGCTGGAGCGGCTGTGCCCAGGGCCTCTGCACCGGCCCTCCGTCTCTGTCCCTGCAACTCAGGGGGCAGCGCTGGCGCCCAGCCCTCGGGACAGCTCTTGGTCCACACCCAGCCAGGGTCGGGGGTTAAGCTTGGTTAAGCATTCTCTGTCACTGCCTCGTTAATTATATAGTACAAGGAAGACTGGCTTTACGCTAAGAAGTAAAGCCCTTGGAGGGGATGGGCAGTGGGGAGAAGCGCTGTGTGGGGTCGCAGGATGAAAGCATTGTCCCTAAAGCAGGGTTGGCTGGGCAGGATGTTGTGCCAATTTGCTCTGCGCTCTGGGTCCCAGGGGCCTCTGCCGGAGAGTTGGGCAAGTCACATAGCAGCTAGATTTCTGCCACCCTAGGAAGAGACAGGGGCAGAAGCAAGGCAAGGAGGGTCGCCCTCTCCAAGTCCCAGAGGGTTCTGCAAAGAGCCTTGGCTAGAAGTCTGTCCCGGGAGTTCCGGCTTTCCCACTAGTGAACGGTCTGTCTCAATTTCTTAGTTGTAAAAGGATGGCTGATACTTGCCCCGTCGACTTCATGGGGCAAGGTGCACATCAAACGAGAGGGTGGATTTGAAAGCAACAATGTAAGGGGCTGTTTCTGGACAGTTCGGACCGTCACTTGAGGTGCTGTATCTAGAGCTATAATGTTGCCATCATCATCATCACTAATAGAACGCAGGCCTTTCCAGCCCTTGCATTCTTTGATATGCCCCTGGTCAGAGTGGTCCCTCCTCCCTTCCAAGGGAGCGGCCCCCCTCAGCGCCTCGCCACCCTCATCCTGCCCCGCCCCTCCCAGCAGCCAGGCCTGCATTCGCTTGGGGGACTCTCCCAAGGAGCTCTGGGCTCAGGGCTGGAACTTCTCGGCACTTGGGGCAGGCCTGGCCCCCTTTGGCTTCTCCCTACCTGGCCTTTGCCCCTCCCCCGAGCTCTAGTTCCTTCCTTCCTGTCCAATC
>RJWJ010049650.1:0-10194 GCA_004363605.1 Indri indri | reverse complement strand
TAAATAGTACATCACGTATACAGTACCGTTTAGTCACAATGCAGTATTTGTGAAAGAATCCACAATGTTAACATTTGGTGTCTTGGTACAAAGAAATTTATCAAATTGCTTTCCAGAACACAGAACAGCTAGTTACTAGATTAGGGACTTACTAAACGTCATAGTCTGGTGCACAAAAGGTCAGGTTGCTTCTGTTAGGTTCTATAATGTCCTTGAGAAGTCTTGCCCCAGTATAGCAACAATGATGATTTTAAATGGGGTGATCTGTATTTCAGCTCTAAGAAACTAAAACTCTTTGTTCTTCTAGGAGGCGGCTGTTGTCATACTTCCTAATTTCACATGTACTTTATTTTATTTATTTATTTATTTTTTTAAGACAGAGTCTGGCTCTGTTGCCTGGGCTAGAGTGCCATGGCGTCAGCCTAGCTCACAGCAACCTCGAACTCCTAGGCTCAAGCGATCCTCCTGCCTCAGTCTCCCGAGTAGCTGGGACTACAGGCATGCGCCACCATGCCCGGCTAATTTTTTCTATGTATTTTTAGTTGTCCAGATAATTTCTTTCTATTTTTAGTAGGGACAGGGTCTCGCTCTTGCTCAGGCTGGTCTCAAACTCCTGACCTTGAGCGATCCTCCAGCCTCGGCCTCCCAGAGTACCAGGATTACAGGCGTGAGCCACCACGCCCAGCCTCACGGGTACTTTAATATCACGTTTTACACATTTCTAATAAAAAGTCTAAAGAATTATCCAGAATTATTCTGCCTTATCAGATAGAATTCACCTCCTTAGGAGAGGTAGTATTGGCAACTCTTTTAAACAACGGAATGAGTGAGCTATGCAGTAGGGGTACATCTGGCCTTAAATGCCATTTAGATCCCTGCTTCTTTATAAGGGCGGCATGACCTGCACAATGGCAGGAAAAGACAGAACCTTATGTCCCCTCTCTCGTTTCCCAGCTTCTACACTCTAGATTGGCTACAAAGTGTGGTCTCTTTTGACTAGTATCAGTCTCGTTTGCAACAAGATAAGCACAGAAACTAAGAGGATGTGCTTAGAGTTTTTATAAGTATTTGGCAGAGTAATTTTGTCTGCTGACTATATTAATTTTTAAAACTGAGGACATTATTTTTGGTATTCTCTTAAAAATTCATTTTGACTTTTATTGCAGTTTACAAAAGCATCAGTCTGCGACAGATTGAAAATAAAAACTGGTACCTCATACACACACCAAACATTTGAGAAGCACTCTTGTAGAAGACGGTTAACCCCAAATGCCATCAGAAAAATGCCTAGTGATTTCCTGCATCAACTCAGCCTTGTGTTTTTGAATGCCTGAATGCATTGGTCTCGGTCTCTGACACTGTCTGGGCTTTTCTTAACCTTGGTCTCCATTCTTTTTCTGCAATCAGGGCAGCCACATACAGGGAAACAATTTGCATTGCACAAAGGTCAATTTTCAAGCCAGGGCTGAAATCCAGTGGTGCTCAGTTCAGCTTGCCATTCCTCCAACGGACTGTGTCTGCCTAGAGGGAACTGTCTTCTGTTTCACAAAATACTATCCCTGCATGGGCTAGGTTATGGTAGGTAGGTGGCTCAAGGGAATGGGTGAGCAACTGCAGGAACACTTTCCTGTTAAGACATTCTTATTTACTACTCAAAGGGTTCATGTACACTGTAGAAATAAACAGATAAGCAAACACACACCCACAGTCCTATCACTGAGGTAACACTTTTGAATTTCTTGTATTATTCAAAACAAAAAAGGTGATCACTTACTCTTGTTTTGTAACTTGCTTTCCCTCGCTTAACATGTTATAAAAAAATCATTATGCCAATATAAATCTACATGAAATCTTGATAGTTTCAACTTATTTTAATGTGTGATTATTTAACCAATCCTCTATAGGTGCATGGGTTTATTCTACCTCAATGTGACATTTATTCAAAAGAAATTACTTGTAGAAAAGGTGATTCTTTCCGAAAGTGCCCATGGAGGACAATGGCATTTCAGACAAGTCTCCATCCTCCTCATTTGCAGGCAAAGTAATAAAATGCTTCTTTCCTTCCTCCTCAAACCACTTGTCCTCATTCTTCTTACGGGGCTATGTGGACAAGTAGCCGAGTTTTCAGTAACAAAAGGTCTTCTTTAATCTTTAGATGGAGGATCCATAACAAACAACTGGGGAATTACATATGAAGACTGGGATAGATTTAGATCAGGATGGAGTATTATTAAGCCTTAAAAAAGGAAGGAAATTCTGACATATGCTACAACATGGATGCACTTTGAAGACATTATGCTAAGTATGATAAGCCGGGTACAAAAGGACAAATATTGTATGATTCCATTTATGTGAGGTACCTACAGCAGTCAAACTCATAGACAGCAGGGAGTGTGGCAGCTGATTGACAGAAGCTGGGGCAGGGCAGGGGAGATGAGGAATTATTGTTTAATGTGTACAGAGTTTCAGTTTGGGACGATTAAGAAGTGCTGTGTAAAAAAAAAAAAGAAAGAAAAAGTGCCCATAATCTCACAATCCTACCCTAGCAAATCCAGGTTTCCTTCATTTTTATTATTTTTAAAAATCTTATTAAATTATTGCTAATCTTCTTTGTATTGTCCCAATTTTACCATACATGCTGCCAAAGCAAGCAATAATCTGGGTTTCTTTATGCACCTTTTGCCTCATTAAACTCAACGTATGCAAAAACAAATCTGTTATTTTCTATCCAAGTTCGCCTCCCTGTCCTGAGTTGTCAGTGGAATGAAGCCACAAAACTCTTTAGGTCTACTTTTTAACCTCCTTAGCCTCACATTTATCCTCTTCTGTTCCTGCCACTTCCTCGTTAGCCCTAACATCTACCTCTCTAGTCTAACTGGTCTCCTGGCCTCCAGCCTGACTTTCTGCAATCTCTTCTGAAACTGCACAGGGATTATCTTTTTTGCCCTTTTAAGTCCCGACCCCCACCCCACAATTACTCCAAATACTTCAAATTTATTCAAGTATTTTTCTTCTTATACAGAAATCTTTTCGATGAGAACAATTTCTAGAGAGGGACTCAGCTGTGAACTGCCAGTAGCCAATACTCTTGGTAACTAAGGGAAGAGATGCCTCCGTCGAGGGGCGGCTCTTGGTGCAGCAGTGGCATCCAGCCCAATCTTTCCAGCCATCTTAACTCACTTCTACTCCCCCTCACACCAGGTAAACGGAATTTCTAGAACAAGCATTTCCCATTAGTCTCCTTGTGAATACATCTGCCTTAGAATGCCACACCTTTGCTTGTCATCTAGGGGAGCGGTCCCCAATATTTTCGGCACCAGGGACCGGTTTCATGGAAGACAATTTGTCCATGGACAGGGAGTAGGGGGTGGAGCTAAGGCAGTGACGCACGGCCTGGGGGTTGGGGACTGCAGATCTCGGGGACTCCTTCCTCTTCGGTCACCTCAGAGAGGAACTCTCCTGTAAACCTCTCCCAGCCTCCACAGGCAGAGGCTCCCTCCGCGTGCGTGCCTGTCATCCCACTCATGTTATTTGCTACCGTGTCTGCTTCCTCTAGGTAGTAGACTACACTGAGCTCCAAGGGGCAGAGATTATGGCTTTCATTTTTATATTCTCAGCATCTAGCACTATGATGGGCATTTAATTCATGGTGAATCAGTATTTTTGAAATTCTTGTAGTTTTATCTGATTGTACGGAATTACATAGGCCTTATGACCACATTAGCCACCACCCTAATTTTTGATGTTTAGGTTGTTTCTATGTGTGGACTTTGTATACAGCTGTGTATGTTTGTTCTGAGAAATTCAGGATATAAATGTCATGTCAAATCGTCCTCCCTAGGAGCTGTTTACCTGGCTACTAGCAAAAACGTGGTCTATTTGTGTATTCTCATAAGCACTGGGTTACACTGAGTCTCCTTATTTTGCAGGCTTGGGGGTTCATCTCAACATCCTTTAAATCTAATGCTAAAGGTGAGGCTGAAGTCACCAGAACCAAAGATGCCATCAAGGATAAGGAATTCGTGAATTGTAAAGTCAGAAGTGAAATAATTGAATTCCCAAGTTTTAGGTGGGTGCGAAAGGAAGACTTGACATAAAACTAGCAGACAGTGACGGAATACTCAATGTATTTTTCCTAAAACTGGGAACAGGGCAAGGGTGTAAGCCCTTAAAAGAGAACAGGACAAGAGAATGAAGCAAGGCGAGACACCTAGGGAGCAAAATGCAAGGAAGTACTCACATTCAGATGTCTGCTCTATTTTCCACTGCCCTGAAAGCCACCTTAAATTTTATTATGTACCTCACTTAGTCACAGCTCTTACCACTTCTACGCAACATGTATTAGAGGTCCTAACCAGTGGAATAAGAAAATTTTTTTAAAAATTGCATTTCTATAAGCTAGTATCACTTGGAAAAAGAAATTAACAAGTCCACTTACACCAGCAGGCAGAAACCTAAAATACATGTTACAAAAAATCATGAAAGACGAATACATCATAAAATACATCGCTGAGAGAAATAACGATGACTTAAGTGGAGCTATGTACCCTGGCTGGAAGACCCCTGGTGAAGTGGCTCACCCCTATTATCCCAGCACTCTAGGAAGCCAAGGCAGGAGAACTGCTTGAGGCCAGGCCAACAAAGACTGGGCAAAGACTCCTCTCTACAAAAAAAGAAAACATAGCCAGCAGTGGTGGTGGCTCAAGCCTGTGGTCCTAGGTACTCAAGGAGACTGAGGCATCAAGATCTCAAGCCCAGGAGTCTGAGGATGCACTGAGCTATGATCACACCACTGCACTCCGGCCTGAGCAACAGAGCCAAACATTGTCTCTTTACAAAACACTTATCCACATTATTAGATCCAACTCAATTCTAATCATAATCTCTCACCTGGCTTTTTAGACTACTGTTATTCAAGCATGGATAGACTAAAGTGCATCAATGAAAGAGAATGTACTCCAGAAATAGACTTACACTTACAGGCCCAAATTCAATGGAGAAAGGAAGTATTTTTAAACAAACACTGCTATAATAATTTGATGGGAGTAAAATGAATGTCAAACCCTACCTCATACCACATACAGAAATTCATTTTTGATTGACAGACCTAAATGTAGAAGTTTAAACTATAATGTTATATGAAAAACCAGAATATTGCCATCACGAAATCTGGAGATAGGCAGATTTATTTAGATAGAAGGTCCATTTAAAAAATTGTTAAGATGTGTTTGAAGATAACTTCTCCTCATCAAGACAGTAAGGCATGTGAAAGTCAAGACACACAATGGGAAAAAATACTTGTAATAAACCTGACAAGGAACTTGTATTCAAAATACATCAAGGATTCCTGTAACTCAGTAGTGAAAACCACCCTAATTTTAAAATGTACATTTAGGCCGGGCGCGGTGGCCCACGCCTGTAATCCTAGCACTCTGGGAGGCCGAGGTGGACGGATCGTTCTGAGCTCAGGAGTTCGAGACCAGCCTGAGCAAGAGCGAGACCCCATCTCTACCAAAAATAGAAAGAAAATTAATTGGACAGCTAAAAATATATATATAGAAAAAATCAGCCGGGCATGGTGGTGCATGCCTGTAGTCCCAGCTACTTGGGAGGCTGAGACAGTAGGATTGCTCGAGCCCAGGAGTTTGAGGTTGCTGTGAGCTAGGCTGACGCCACAGCACTCACCCCAGGCAAGAGAGTGAGACTCTGTCTCAAAAAAAAAAAAAAAAAATGTACATTTATATTCAAAAGATATATTAAAGGCTGATAAACACGACAACATGTTCATTAGTCAGAGAACCGCGGATTAAAACCAGATACTGCTACACATCCAAAAGCCACAAAAATACTTGTATGCAGATATTCATAATTTTACTCATTTGTCAAACACTGGAAACCAGTAACACAGGACAATGGGTAGAAAAATTGTGGTATACAATGTGACACTACTCAGCAGTAAAGATGGCTGAACCCCAAAAATTTACTTGCTGAGTAAAAGCATTACACAAAGCTGGCGGGGGGAGAACACCCTAGTCCATCTATGGTGAAACAAGCTAAAGGAGTGCTGCTGGCGGGGAAGTGGGGGGATTGCTTAATTGCCTGGGTAGGGAGATATGGGAGATGCTTCTTTTGTCTTGATAAGGGTGTGGACCTAAAATGGAAGGATCCCTTGAGTCCAGGAATTCAGGACTAGCCTGGGCAACATAGGACCCAATCTCTGAAAATAGCATACTGGACATTCCTTGGCAAGCCCCTGTGATGGTTTTCTTGCCATCTTATAGTTACAGGACTCTGGCTTTGTTCCTCAATTTCACCACAGGGTTCTGCTGAGCATCCAGGAAAATGGAGGGTATTACACAAGTACTTTGGGGAGTTCAATTTTGGAGCAAGAATTTGGACATTTGCCACCATTCAAGGGACTATCAAAGAGGCCTGTGGAGGACCCTGAGAAGTCTGAGGAAAATCAGAATAAACTAATGGAAATGTTTTAAGACAGCGATCAACAGAATACTTGCAGACTTGACTCTCAGGATCAGAAACTAAAATACAAATAAAAGAGGGAAGACATCATGGAATATAGCCTCTGAAGACAGGAAGGAATGGAATCCACAAGAGCAGCACCTCTTCCATTATGACAGGAATAAGAGAAAGGTGGATAAGAATGTGAAGTTTGAAGATGGGGGGCCAGGAATTGTTCACAATTTACCTTCCAGGAGAGTGAAATAACATTATATGACATCTACCACCTACTTAAGTGCCTATGATGGAAGCACCATGACTTATTAGTAATCCCCAAAATTCACTTACCTTTTTCCAGTAAATGAACCTTATAAAGCAGATATCACATACTTACAAAACACTTTGCTTTTCTAAGACCTCTATTTTTTACTTGGGAAAATAGCTGGGTGCAGAGGCTCTTGCCTGTAATGCAGTGACTTGGGAGGCTGAGGTAGGAGTGACAGAGCAAGACCCCATGGCAAAAAAAAAAAAAAAAAAAAGAGAGAGAGAAAAGAAGGAAAGAAAATACTTTCTAACTGAAGATTATTCTGAGAAAAGATCAGATTTTTTCACAAGATTTTATCAGATTATAAGAGACTGTAGAACTGAAATTTTGCCCAGTTATAAAAACGATCAAGCTTATAAATTTTAGTTTAGTAGAGATAACTATGATGAATCAAGCTTATAGTTTGATCACCCCAGCCCCCATGTGTTAAGAGCCTAATCTATGATAAAGGCCAGAACCTTCTGACTTCAAACTTTGACTTCTCTAACTTCACACACACAAATACACATTTTTATTTTTACATAGTACAGTATCTGGTCATGTAGACTATTTAAAAAACAGGTCAATAGAAAACTTTCTGGATGTCACTAGACAATTGAATTTTTATTGAAGCTTAAATTGTGGTACAGAAATACATTTCAACTGATTTAAGTCCAACACCAATGAAAGGAGAAATTACGGCACCAAAACTTTCCCTCCTCTATCATACTAAAGATTAATTTAGATTACTATTTAATCTAGTTCTCATTTTTCTAGGCTGTGTTCCACACAAATGTGCAGGTTTTCAATAGTAGAGTTCTTAAATCTATTAGGAAAAAAATCAGACCTCAAGCCAACAAACGTCATCAAAACTACTGGGATACTGTTCAAGAACAAAATCCACTTTTGAGCATTGGTCCTCAAAACAGAGCACCTCAAAACATTAGGTGCTATGCTCACTACAGAATCAAACTGATCATGTTGACTGAAAACTTCCTCAATGAAACTTTCAATCAACATGCTTAAAATAAGTCAAAAGTGTTCCAACCACTTGATTTCATACCAAGTTGATTTTATGTTTAGAAACACTAAAAAAAGGTGTTTCGTTTATAAATACGGAAGGAACAAAACAGCACTGCATCAATCCAGTGATTATCAAAATATTGTCAGGAGAAGAAATACAAAATACAGTCAACTTTCGTATTCACTCAGTTGCTTAAATCCCGCAGTATTTGCAAATACAGCTATAAGATGCCAACTCTTGAAAGCTTGTATTTTAGTCATTTCCCATTGAGAATTTTGGAATTTTGTATGTTATGTTTCACTTATTTACTCATTCATATATTCTGCTTCATGGTGTTTATCTGAATAACCTGGATGATTCTCTCTGGGCAGTCACTTATTTGATCCTGTGAATTCCATGGTAAAAGAACACCACAGTTAGAGGAATAGATAAAGTCAGAACACTCACATGCATCACAAGAGTCACAGAACTTGAAGTCGCAAGATGGAAAAAGATATTGAATCTGCTTTGAACCAAAGTTTACAGTATATTATTAACGGAAACTCATGGAAATGGCTGATAAAGTAAAAGTTAAGGTCAATGATCCAAGCTGACCTAACTTATTGAATCTGGTACAAACCTTATGCTAAACCTTCCTGGTAATCAACTTAGTAATAAAAACCCTTTTATACTACTACTTAGCAAGTTAGTAAAGGCATGGTACTCATTAGAAGCTAATTTCATTTAGTGAGGAGCACAGAATTACATATGATTTCCACAGCTCAGCCACTACACCCTAATCTCCATCTACAATTCTCTACGTGTCTTCCCTGCTAATCAACACTGGAGACGTTTATTTTTGTTACTGTCATCCAAAAGAGCCCAAAATTAAGCCCAGATACCATCTCTCCCTTTCCCCATCTAGGGTATAAGATTTATATATAAACCCACAGTGTTAACAGTGTATTGCTTTATTTGGAGGGTTGGAGGAAAGACACCATGGTGAGAGAAGAAATCAATTATAGGACTACAAATGCATGGACCAATAATTTTAAAATAGTAATACACAAAATAAGTAACTGGAATCATTTTCTTAACAGGACCCGACTTGTGGAAAAAAACTTTAATTGCTGTTGCAAAAAACATCTGTATGAAGTAGAAATTGGTTCCAATAACATTAGTAAAATTAGTTCTAGAAAGTAGAGGTAACTGGATGTAAAATTCTGGCAGCAGTTTAATAGAACAGTCCCAGATGGTTTGGCTGAGGCCAACATCTAATGAGGACGAAAGCCTTGTCTGTGGGGAATTTTGGACGATACCTGGAGAAATATTACACTGTGCATAAACCAAATTGAATTGTTTTCACAAGTGTTGTAAAGTTCCATATAGTAAAAGTTTTTTTCTACATGCACTTCAATTTCACAGCAAGAGTGGCATAGAATATCTAAACACAGAAGAGAGCATTCATGCAAGATATCTAACTCTTTGATATAATAATGCATACGATTCAAAATGATTACACTATCATTACATCTAGGGCTTTCTGCAACTACAAGGCGGTGGTTATGGAAAGCGTGGCCCCTGGTATTAACATCTAGAAAGCAGCCACCACCTTCTATGTGTGTTCTCTTTTTGCGTTTTTTCTTCATTTTTCTTAATCAACTCTGCTGTTGTTGCTGCTTCTTAGCAAAACTGGTAAAAACAAAATTGTAATCACTGAACATAGCACTCTGGCAATCAAGACGTTTAAAGCCTTCAATCTTCTGGGGCGAAGCAAGCACTGTGCGACATTTAGAACTCTGGGGAAAAATTTAAATAACCATTACTGTTTCCATTCTGCACAAACATTTTCAAAGAAAATAGATACATAATAAATAGACCTTTATATTTTTTTTTTTGTTTGTTTGTTTGTTTAGACAGAGTCTAGCTCTGTTGCCCTGGCTAGAGTGCTATGGCATCAGCCTAGCTCACAGCAACCTCAAACTCCTGGGCTCAAGCAATCCTCCTGCCTCAGCCTCCCTAGTAGCTGGGACTAGAGGCATGTGCCACCATGCCCGGCTAATTTTTTCTATATATATATTTTTAGTTGTCCAGATAATTTCTTTCTATTTTTGTAGAGACGGGGTCTCGCTCTTGCTCAGGCTGGTCTCGAACTCCTGACCTTGAGCGATCCTCCCGCCTCAGCCTCCCAGAGTGCTAGGATTACAGGCATGAGCCACCGCGCCCGGCCTAGACCTTTATCTTAATGAAACTATAGCACTTGAGTTATTTTAGCTGCCTTCCTCTGAGGTGGATAGAGTGGGGCATCTTACGGCCCCCACCGGGCCAGAGATAGGGAAAATAAACAGGACAGGAGGAGCCCATCAATTGGGTTAGAGATAAAACAAGGACTGACAGAAGTCTAATGAAACACATAAAACTTCTTTTC
>RJWJ010049649.1:0-10170 GCA_004363605.1 Indri indri | reverse complement strand
GAGTTCTCCCAAGTTGTGGAGTAGCCAGCAAAGGGGGTCAGGAGATGGCAGTTTCTACCTCTATTAATAGAATTGGACAAGGGTGTCTGAGGCAGTGGTTCATAAACAAGAGTTCAATAGGTTTTGAGAGCTAGTCTAACTGGACATCTGGAAAATAAGAAACAGAAGTTTTTATTATTCTAACCTACATATTCTTATCTATATAACCTGTGTTTTTCTTACTCTCATTTGAAGTAATCCCTTGAATATTTTAATCATTCCAATCTCATTTCTGATGAAATTTCTTTTTCAATTCAGGACCTAGCCCATCAGGTTAATGCTAACTTTATTTGAAACTTCTACCCTATAAAACACAACATTGAATCTAAAAGTTGCAATGGATCAGGAGTTTAGCTATAATAGATTTTACATTCTTAGCATCTGAAAGAAACCATAAAACCTGGACCTTGGTAACATTAAATATTAATTCTTTGCTGTGAATCATAAAAAATAGATTACCAAATATGCTCTGATTAAAGTTGTAGCTCTCTTGATTGCCATACTAATACTGAAAAAGCAGTATTAACCTTTGACTCTGTTCCAAATTCCATATAAAATTCTATGTACTGTTTTTCTTCTTAAAAGCAGAGTAACCAGCGCAAGGGTGAATGTGAAAATCCCATTATCCTTTGTGATTTAGACAATGTTTTTAGTAACAAGTATTAGCCATTCATTTATGAATGCAGCAAAAGATAGTAGGGGTATATAAAAGTCTCCTTCTCATGAAAGTTTGAGAAGTGGGAGCTTGGGAGATTATGGCTTAGTGCAGTCAGACTCCTTGCTTCTCAGATGCCCAATCTAGTATGGTCCCTTCTCAGAAGCTGATCCCAAACCCCACTGGCTAATGTTTGTTTTGCATTGTTCTGCCTTCCTGTTGTGTCTGGCTCTGCTTTGACCTCCTCCTCCACAGCCTGCTGGGAGTCTTGTTATCTACCCTTCTCCAGCTTCTTTCTGGGTGTCACACAGCTCCATTGTGCTGATCCTCTCCTGTGGTGTTGGCCTCCTTTCACTTCCCTCTGGAGAAAACTGAGCAGGGGCCATGGAAATACTGGCTAGGTAACACTCTCTTCAGAGCCATGTCTAACTCACTGAATCACAGAGCTGGGAGGACTATTTGAAGCATATGGGTTTGGGCTCTAATACACCTGGGTTCAAATCCCTGTTCCTCTACTTACTAAATTGGGAGTTTGGCTAAGGCAGTTAACTTCTCTGGGCCTGTGTTTTCTTATCTTTAAACTGAGCATAAATATTAATATATCTAACTCAAAGGAACTTGTAAGGATTAGATGAGATAAGACATGGAAAAGCAGATGCTGGAAATATGAGTTCTCTTGGAGATCACCTAGGGACTCTAATTTTATAGACAAGGAAATTAACATTCAAAGAAGTAATGGTACTTTTTGTAAGTAGATTTCTTAAACTCAATTCTTTTAACTTGCTGTTAGTGTTCAAAGAACTTTTAAGAATCCCTGTCGTGTGCTCCCGGTGAAGGACAAAAATAAAAATGCTCTGTGACTGTTATTAGCTAATGACTTGTAATAATCTCAGACTTTCTCTACCCTGGACCTAATCTAAGGTCCTTTTTCTTATTGAGGAGAAATAGCCTTGGCCTGGGTATATAAGTGACTGTTTCCTATACTCAATATCCCAACTGCTCCTTCTAACTAAAGTTCAGGGAAGCAGCTATAGGTGCTGTCTCCTCCTGCCCCCAGGGTTCAGGGGCAGCTGCTGAATGAAACAGGTAACCAAAGAACAGTTTGTGCTGGGCCTGACCAGTGACCCAAGAGAAGGCATGGACAAAGATCTTTGGTCATCTTTGCTTAGGTAGATGAAGACACCAGCTCTTTTCAGAATCTGGCCTGGGGAATACTGCAAGAATTGGTCCATGGAAATCAAGAAAAGAATGGGGACAGACACACTGAGCAAAACCAAGGTGTCCAGGAGAAGGACAGTCCTAGACCATGAGAGATAAATGCCGGGAGGAGCCATCCACAGAGCAACCACTTATCTGATGGCTTTCTGATTCTGTCTTTAGTCTTCCCATTCCTCATGGTATGTTACATCCAACAAGCATGAACTTTGGGAGGTCAAACAACTTCATTTTTTCACTTACCCCTTAAAATTCACACTGTGAGGCAAATTTTAAGTGACTTCCATTCAATAAAACGTATTGTAAATCCTATGATTTTCTGGTTCCTTAGTGGTAATAAAAGGTCCTCTAATAAGTAATTAATATGTCCCATCTATTGCAATAATTAACACTTTAAACTTCATTCAAATTTATGGCTATTCCTTTCCTGACTTGGGCCTTCTCCTATTTCTTCTGCCTTGAGATTTCATGCCTCTTGTCTCAGGGCTGAAGGGAGTTGGGAATCATGGAAAAGGGCAAGAAAGCTCTCACGGACTGATACTGTCCACTCAAGCTCATGTCCGCTTTCTGCTCCTAGCTGGCATTTAAGGCTGACTCCTTCTCTCGCGGGGGTGTTTTTATAGGTTCTTCGGAGGACCACCTTCCCCATTGCAAGTGATATTTGACCTGCATTAACTTGACGCCAGGGACATACTGTCCTTGGAGATTGGTGACAATTGTTCTGTTGGCCCCTGGCTCTCAATACTGCTCTCCCTCCAACACACACATACGGGCTCCCTGCTTTTCTGTTGGGGAACTATCACTCCCACACCCTCTATTTGGCCCTCTCAGGCAAGATGCAACATTACTGTGCCCCAGCTCTCTTTCATGGCAGGTCCACAGGAAACACTCCTCCATTCTGTGCCCTGAAAAACTCTGGGGTGCAGGCCTAGCTCAGGAAGCAGCCACTCTTCTGTGTTCTGCTGTCAGAACGGTTCGCTCGTCAGCCACTTATTCCCTAGATTTCTCAGGGATGAGTCATAAACTAGACCTCAATGACCCCCAAACTGCGGGGGGACACATATTGAACAATCTGAGAAGTTTTCTTAAAGACCTTCCATCTTGATTTGAGGTAAAGGAGGAATTACCTTTTACCTGCTCCTTTGGGGGGTGAGTGTAGGACTTACAGCATACCAAGAGCCATTTCCAAAAACTGTCCCCTAATTTCTAAACAATCTTTTCTTGGCCTCTCTACCTTCTTTTATAGAGTGGAATTTGTCAGTCAAAGGTGTGAAGCTGGTTTTCTGTTTCATTATATTGCGAGTCTTCATGGTGGTGTCTCATATTACTTTTGGAAAATGGTATCCATTTGCCACCTCAGTTTAAACTGAGACTAAAAAAAGTTTTATTTTAATAACCTGGGCTGGGCGTGGTGGCTCACACCTTTAATCCCAGCACTTTGGGAGGCCAAGGTGGGAGGATCCCTTGATCCCAGGAGTTAGAGGTTACAGTGAGCTATGATCATCAGGCCACTGTAACCTTGCCGCCCTCAAACCTGTCTCTAAAAATAAAAAAATAAAAAAATACAAGGGTTAAGTTGGACTGTTAAAAAATAAAAATAAAAAAAATTTTGAAAAAAGAAAGAAAAAATAACCCATTTCACTACAATAACTGCCCCCCAAAACCAGCCTGAGTCAATCTCTGTTCCTTGCAGATAAAGCAGCCTAACTAAAACAAACCCCATAATCATGGTGTCAGAGAAGGATTCCAGAAAAATCATGGAAGGAGGGCTGTGTAGAAGGGGGACTGTAGGAGAAAAAGAGAGGATAATGGTAGTAAGGCTTCAGATAGACTGATTTAGAAATTCTGTTCTTACTCATTGTGTCCAACTAGTGGCCCCCAAAGTGTAGCCACATTTTTTCCCCACCAAGGTATGCCCTATAAAGATTATTTTATTGAACTTGAACTAGCTTCGTTGCAACTGACCTGACATTTTCTCTGCATTCTTTTTAACTGTATTGATGTCATTTTGTAAGGAGGTAATGAGATTAGCATGTTGTTTACTCCCTACATTCTTGTACTCTTCCCAATATTCCTTTTCACTGAGTTTCTCAAGAAATAGTTTCTCAGCATTGCTTATTTGTGTGCGCATATCTGTAGAAAAGAAAATCAAGATACCATGTCATTTCTATTATCCTTGTAACCATTATATGTTGCAATATGGTTTTATGAAGTTAAGAACCTATATTAAAATGCTGTGAATTTGAAAATAGTATTTTATATCTATAATTTGGGGAAATACAAAGTATTCAAACTATTGTTTATTTATTCCTCATGATTCAAAATCTAAGTAAAGTTAAACTTCCAATGATAAAGTAGATGTGTGGTTTGAGGCTTGATTGAAAGATATAATAGACAATTAACCCTAGGAAGCCACGAATTTAGATTATTCCTGTGATAGCTTAATAAGGGTCCTATTTTGTACAACATACTATATCATATGTCTTCTTTATTAGTAAATTGTCATTTTTCTGGCCTTTATGCCTCTGGGCAAAAATGATTTCAACTTGTGTCCTTCCCAGGTCCTTGGCAGCCATTTTTGTAAGTAAATTGTTTGATTCTGTCATCTAAAGTTCATTTATTTGGACTTCCCTTGTGTGAAATGATAACATTGTGATATAGGACAAATTAGGATGGAAAGCAGAAAAAAGTAAAATGAGGGGAAAAAAAGAATAATAATAAAAAACAAGAAAAAAAACCCATTATGATAGTTATGATAACATGTCTTCTCCCACTCCCAACTTAGTAAAACTTTAGAGTGAAAGATAAGTTCCCCAGTTAAATATATGCAAATATTGAGCTATCTCAAGCATATAAACTTTGTTTGCCCTGGTACTCTTGCTAAACATGATATTCTATTCAATCTTTAGGGCTGAGTATCATGTTGCTGAATATTTTGGAAAAGGAAGCATTTCAAAGAGCCAAGTACGATGAACATCTGTTTGGCTCACTACCATACATTACCTTGTTTGAGAGCGCCTTGAGGGTAGACCTTATCTTGTTCATCTCTTTAAATCCAGCACTTAGCAGAGAGGCTGGCAATTATTACTAGTTAGTGTTCAATAAATGTTTACTGAATGACTGAAACATTCCAATCAGGCCAGAGGTATGTATTGCAGTCCAGACGTCTCGAAGGATTCAGCACGCATCTTTTCCCAAAGATGTACATAATACATAATTTTAATTCTCTTAACAAATTGTGCTTGTTATTGTCATTAAATAATTAATACTACTACAACCCAGATGGGCAGCCATCCACTCACTTGAGCAGACTGTTACTGTCTCAGCCCTGTGCCACATTCAGCTTTTGAGGGGATGGTTGGTAGAAGTCACTGAAGATTTTGAAAGAGAAATGAAAGCAATGGCTGTTTTTCTATTTTCTTAGAACCCCTTTCCCTTCCCTTTTAGTCTCACACACACACACACACACACACACACACACACACACACACAGGTTTTTAAAAAAAAGCTGAGATCTGACAGCCTGTGAGGCCCCATATCCAGGTCAGCAGCACCCTGCCCTTCCTGTGATTTGGTTGTATGAAAAAATTAACATCCCCTTTACACTTAGGCTAATTTGAGTTGGATTTTTATCCTTACACCTGAAAGAGTCCTAACTAAACACTGGAAGAAAGGTTTATAGCAGTATTTCTCAAACTTTACATGCATAGGAATCACCTGGGATCTTTTCAAAATACGAATTCTGATTCAATCAGTCTGTCTGGGTGGGACCTGACAGTCTGTGCTGTAACAAGCTGCCAGGTGAAGCACCTGCTACTGCTTCGCACCAAAAAGAGTTGCAAGGTACTAACAAAACTACCTCAGAAATTCTTTCCGGACACTTCTGCTCTCTCACTTTCCCTCTCTTCCTCGCTGTCAGTGGGCTTCTTTCTTCCTTGCATTACCATGCATGTGCAGCCCTCCTCCTTCTATGCTCAGTCATCCAACTCGGCCTCAGTCTTATATGACACACACATCCCTGTACTCAGCCCAAACCACAAACAGGCATACATCAACTAACTGGGCCCATTCCCTTAGAAGGCAGTTTAGCAAGCATACATGAGCATCCTTTGGGGTCTCACTCCCATCTCTAGGAACTTATTAAAATATTCCTTCCAAACATAAGCACAACTTTCTCAGAAAGAGTCCTGAAAACTACACTATCTACCACTTCATGACATCGGTATTGCCCATGAGGAAATTTGGGTAGGAGGAGGTTTATGGGAACAGCTTTGGAGACCCCTAAAAATGAAGCTTGTCTATAGATGTTTGGTCTTGGAAACTATTTTACTCAAAACAATAAATATTTATTGAGAGGAGAGCCTGCTTTGTGCAAAGTGCTTGGTTAAATAGGTACTCTGAAATACTCAGAGAAATCTAGGAAAATCTAGTCCCTGTTTTGATACTGATTCCTGATAGCACTCAAGTGGCAGAATCAACATAGTTAAAATGTCTATACTACTCAAAGCGATTTACAGATTCAATTCAATCCCCTTTAAAATACCAAGGTCATTTTTCACAGATCTAGAAAAAATACTTCTATGCTTTGTATGGAACCAGAAAATACCCTGAATAACTAAGGCAACCTTAAGCAAAAAGAACAAATCAGGAGTCATCACTTTAATCAGACTTTGAGCTATACTACAAGGCTATAGTAATCAAAACAGCATGGTACGGGCACAAGAACAGAGGCATAGACTAATGGATCGGAACAGAGCACCCAGATATACAACCATCCTCTTATAGCCATCTGATCTTTGACAAAACAGAAAAAAACATGCACTGGGCAAAAGAATCCCTATTCAATAAACGTTGCTGGGAAAATTGGATAGCCACATGTAGAAGACTAAAACAGGATCTGCACCTGTCACCACTCACAAAAATTAACTCATGATGCATAACAGACTTATACCTAAGGCATAAAACTATAAGAATTCTAGAATAAAATGTTGGAAAAACTCTTCTAGATATCACCCTAGGTGATTTATAAAGAAGACCCCAAAGGCAATCACAGCAACAGTAAAAATAAGTAAATGGGACCTTATTAAATTAAAAAGCTTTTGTACAGCCAAGGAAATAATCAACAGAGCAAATAGACAACCTACAGAAAGGGAGAAAATATTTTCATGCTGTGCATCTGATAAAGGGCTAATAACCAGAATTTACAAAGAACTCAAGCAAATCAGCAAGAAAAAAATCAAACAACCCCATTAAAAAGCGGGCAAAAGATATGAACAAAAAACTTTTCAAAAGAAGATAGATTAATGGCCAGTAAACATATGAAAAAATGCTCAATGTCTCTAATCATCAGGGAAATGCAAATCAAAATGACAATGTGATATCTCTTAATACCAGTGAGAATGGCTTTTATTAAAAAGTCCCAAAACAACAGGTGCTGGTGTGGATGTGGAGAGAAAGGAACACTTATACACTGTTGGTGGGACTGCAAACTAGTGCAACCTCTATGGAACATAGTATGGAGATATCTCAAAGAACTTAAAGTAGACCTTCCATTTGATCTAGTAATCCCATTATTGAGTATGTACCCAAAGGAAAAAAAGTCGTTTTATCAAAAAGACACTTGCACTCAAATGTTTATTACAGCACAATTCACAATAGCAAAGATGTGGAATCAACCCAAGTGCCCATCAATACATGAGTGGATTAATGAAATGTGGTATATGTATACCATGGAGTACTGCTCAGCCATAAAAAAATTGGTGAACTAACACTTTTGTAACCTGGATGGAGCTGCAGCCCGTTCTTCTAAGTGAAGTATCGCAAGAATGGAAAATGAAACACCACATGTACTCGCTATTAAATTGGAATTAATTGATCAACACTCATGTGCACATATGGTAGTAAAACTCAATGGAAATCAAGCAGACGGGAGCGGGGAGGAAGGGATGGGTTAATACACACCTAACAGGTACAATGCACACTATCTGGGTGATGGACACACTTATAAATTTGACTCAAACTGTACAAAAGCAATTCATGTAACCAAAATGTTTGTACCTCTGTAACATTCTGAAATTAAAAAAGAAAAAAGAGTCAGATGGATTTCATTTGTCTTTGTTTTGATCACACCCTTATTCCTCCTCCTCACTTGGCTTCATTACCTCTACCCACTTTGTTATTTCCCTCTCCTGTCTATTTACCTACATGTGTTTGTACTTATGATGGCAACGATGTCATCTGAAATGTGTTCACAGCATTTTGAACATATTGGAAGACAAAAAACATTAATATATTCAATAAATATCTTGATACAACTTTATGATAATTTTCTAAGTTCCTAATTCACCTTTCAAGTTTTTTTCCTGGTCTCTTTCAAACTTCCATTTTTCCTTCATTGCTTCTTCAACATCCTCTCTTGTTACCACTGCTAATCCCTCTGACTTCTCTTCACTCATTTCCTTCAGTAGGTTCCGTATGTGCCACTTCTGTTCATCTTTTATGCGGCTATTCTGTCATGAAAATTAACGGTAGTTAACATCTGATAACTGATGTTAACTGATATTTACATTGTTTTCCTCAAAATGGAGTCACACATTGAGGCTTGCAAAGTGAGAAGGAAACACTTAACAAAATAAATTATACAATATCTCTAAGAGCTTATGGATCACGGAAGACCCAATATATAATTAAACTCACCAACATGGTATAAACACTGGACAGAATTTTACACTTTAAAAATTGTGTTATTAATCTACAAGTCTATCACTCTATTACAGAATCAATGAACATTGAAGTTAAACCTGGATGTCAATTTTTTCAATTCCCCACTATCAACGTTTTCTGATATTCATTATCCATTTAGTCATCTACCATGTGCCAGGGAGTATTCTGGGCACTAAGACTATATTAGTGAACAAAACAGAAAAATATTACTGCTCTTTTTGAACTTACATTATTCTTTGCTTTTCTCACAAATAATCCCCAATTCTGTTCTTTCAGGCTGACCCTTATTTCACCAAAACTTCGCACTTGAAATATACACTAGGTTCCTCTTGTAGATATCCCATCTATGTTTCTAAGCTCATTTAATCAACTGAGAGTTCACTCTTGCCCTTACAGTCTTACTGTGTATGTACAGATAAACAAGAACTGAGATTAGCCAGGTGTGGTGGCATGTGCCCAGTAGAGGCAGGAGGATCTGTTGAGCCCAGGAGTCTGAGGTTGTAGTGAGATATAATGATGCCACCACACTCCAGCCTGGGCAACAAGAGAGAGACCTTATCTCCCCACCTCCCAACCCCTCCCCAAAAAACTGAGAGAATTCATCACAAACCTGCTCTACAATAATTACTAAAGGGAGTCCTTCATGATGATGTAGACAGTAGACAGTAACTTGAAACTATGAGAAAAAACAAGAACACCAATAAAGGTAAATATGTAGAAGAATATGAGAGACAGAATAAATTTTTATGTTTCTAAGTCCTTTCCCCCATCTGATTTAAAAGACAACTGCATAAAGCAATAATTGTGAATATGTTTACAGCACACAATGTATAAAGATGTATTTTGTACAACAATAACAACACAAATGGGGGTAAGGAATCAGGTAAAGTTTTTGTATGTTATTGAAATTAAGTTGGCATTAATCTGAACTAGGTTGTTATAAATTAAGATGTTAGCTAGAAGCCCCAGGGCAACCACCAAGAAAATAACTCAAAAATATAATAAAAGAAATACTAGAGCATTGAAATAGTTTACTGGAAAATATTTAACACAAATGAAAGCAGTAATGGAAGAAGAGAGTAACAAAAAGAACATGAGACATAGTAAACAAATAGCAGAATGTCAGATGTAAATCTTCCTTATCAATAACTACATTAAATGAAAATGGATTAATTTTTATTAATGGATTAAATGGCAATTAAAAGGCAGAGCTTGGGAGAATACACAAAGACCCAGCTATATGCTTTCTATAAGAGACACACTTCGGATTCAAAGAAACAAATTAGGCTAAAAGTAAAAGGATGGAAAAAAGATGTACCATGCAAATAGTAACCCAAGGAGAGCTGGAGTGACTATACTAACATAAGACAAAATAGGCTTTAAGAAAAAAATTATTACTAGACACAAAAAGGACATTATATAATAATAAAAGGGTGAAACCATCAAGAAGATATAATAATTAAAAACATATAATGCCCTGTATTAGGTATTTGTGTCCCCTCAAAATTCATGCCAACCCAGAACCTCAGAATGTGACT
>RJWJ010049648.1:0-10155 GCA_004363605.1 Indri indri | reverse complement strand
CAGGGAAAAGCCACTTAGTGACTTTCCGGGCTGGGGCGGCCCGCGTGAGCCCCTCCCTGCCCCTCCGGGGAACACGCGCGGCGGGGAAGGGGCCGCACTTACTCCCAGAACTCGATGACAGGGGAGGAGGCGTTCTCGGAGGTCAGGTTCAGAGAGCCGTTGGTCTTCTGGAACTCCACGCAGTGCTCTGCGGGTCGCGGGGGGGAGAAGCAGCGTCACGGGCACAGCTGGGCGCAGGCGGGACTCGGGGAGCGCAGGCGGGAAGGCCCGCGGGAAGACGGGACGAAGCAGTCTTCGCAGAGATCCTCACGGTGACCTGGGCAAACCGGTCTCACCCTCTCCCCGCCCTCCGACACGTGGGTCCGTGGACGCTCGGCACACACTCCATCACGGCGGGATCGGCGGTGACGCACAGGTGAAGCCACGGCCTCCGGGGACGCCGCGTGGCAGCGCCGCTAAGGGCCCAGGTCGGAAGCCCTGGCTTGAGTCTGACCCTCTGGGCATTCACTGTGGCCTGGGGCACGTTACAGATTGGCTCTCTACAGTTTGCTTCCCTCATCCCTAAAATGTAGACGAGACTCTCCGTCTCGCAGGGGGTTACAGGAAAACGTGATCGTAAAGTGCGCCACGGACGGCGGCTCCCTCGTGTTCGCATGTCACCTTGGAGTTTTGCAGGGGCCGACATTCTTTTCTGCATTTTGTTAGTACAATAATCCCGTGGGCGGGAGCCCAGGTCAGCAGACTGTCTCGGCCCTACCTGCGAAACACCTGGACTCTGAGCCTTCTTGTTATCTCTGCCACAACCACGTGGTACGGGCCACCATGACTCTCAGCTCCCACCTGGCCTCTGGTTTCCACCCTCGCTCCCCTCGTCAAACCCCCTTACAGCAGCCGGGGTGATCCATTAAAGCTCTGTCACTTTATGTCACATCCCAGCTCAAAACCATCCCCTGGGTTTCCCATCCCACTCAGAGAAAAATTCCCAAACCCCTTCGGTGGCCTTCAAGGCCCTGACGATCTATGCCCAACCCCTCTGGCCTCACCTCCCACTGCGCCCCCTGCTCACCCGCTCTAGCCGCGCCGGCCCGGTTCCCCAGCTGCCAGTGTGTGCCACCCCGGGGCCGTGGCGCCTGGAGCCCCTTCTGCAAGCACAGCCCCCGTCTCGATGGCTCTTCCCTCCTTGAGACCAGCACGCAAGGGGCAGCTCAGTGAGGCCTTTCCTGAGCACTCTATTAAAGTTACAACCCCCGCCCCTAAAACTCCCCATCCCTGCTTTATTTGTCTCCATAGCACTTCTAACGTGGCACCCATTACGCGTTTGTTTTGTTTGTGGTCCGTCTCCACCACTAGACTGAAAGTTCCAGGAGCGCGGGGAGCCCGTTGCTGTACATTCCCACATCCCCGGTGCCTGGAACAGAGCCTGGCGCGTGGCGGGAGCTCGGTAACGATCCACTAAACCACAGCACTTCCCCCGAAGCTTCAGCACACCCAGGAAGGTGGCGTCTCATCACGACAGAACGGGGAGGTCTTACACTGTTCAGAGGCGAGGCCTTGAGCAGAACCAGACTCACCAGGAGAGATGTCAAAAGTGTCAAAAACAGAAGATTCAGGTACCGCCTCAGAGGGGTCTCAGAGACCCCCATCAACACAAAGGAAGACAGGCCCAGTAATGCCCTGCAGCAAAAGCTCTAGACCACCAAAAATTTACAGATTTTTTTCAAGAGGGACCCTCCCCTACCCACGCCGAGATCCGGATAAAATCTTCACCATCTGATAAGCTGGTTGTCAAGGGTGAGTTCAGTGTACACGGGTGTAACAAAATGAAAGAGGAAAGAAAGAAAGAGAAAAGAAAGAAAGAGAGATGGAAGGAAAGAAGGAAGGAACATATATAAAGTTTAAAAATGAGAATAAAACTGATTTTTAAACCTTCGTTCAACAAATATTTGTGAGTGCTCATGAGGCAGCCATGGCTGGCTAGGTACAAAGAGAGATAAAGAGCCTCCCTGGCCCTCAAGGTCTTGTTGACTGGGGGGGAAATTGAGTCAGGAGACACACAGAGGCCACAGGCCAGGCGCGGTGGCGCATGCCCGTAGTCCCAGCACTGTGGGAGGCCGAGGCAGGAGGATCACTTGAAGACAGGAGTTGGAGGCTGCAGTGAGCTGTGATAACACCACTACACTCCAGCCTGGGTGACAGACCGGAGATGAGTAACTTATCTGAGCAAGAAAGGGCTAATCGCGGTAGCCGGCTTCGCAAGAGCAGGGCCTCTGTGGCAGGCACTGAGCGGGGTTTGGACGCAAGCACCGCGCCGAGAACCCAGACAGAACAGTGTCCATATGCCCTGGGTCTGCGCTGCCCAGGAGGGAGCCACGACCCACGCGGGGCTTTGCAATTAAAGTTACAGAAAAAACGTAAGACTCTGCTCCTCAGATGTGCTCGCCATGGTGCGAGGGCTCAGCAGCCACACGACAGCAGTACAAGCACGGGAGAAACTAGTCACACGCTGCGTGAAGATGTTCCAGGCAACCACAGACTGCGCACACGACAGCGGCCGTAAGATCACGACACAGTGTTCTCACTGTGCCTTTGCCAGGTCTAGACACGTTTAGAGACGCAAGCACTTACTGCCGCGACACGCTGGCCTGCAGGACTCAGGGCAGGAACGTGCAGGGGTAGCCCGGGGCAACGGCCACAGGCAACCTCGCTCTGGGACATTCCACAGTAACGCAACCACCTAACGATGCATTTTTCAGTATCCCCGTTGCTAAGTGACACGTGACTGTAATTGCTTTTATAAATTCCAGGTGACCCTTGAACCACACGGGTTCGAATATGCAGATTTTTCTTCTGCCTCTACCACCCATGAGGCAGCAAGCCCAACCCCTCCTCAGCCTACTCAACCCGAAAACCATGAGCACAGAGACCTTTATGATGACCCACTTTCACTTATGAAAAGTAAATATATTTCCTCTTCCTTAGGATTTTCCTAATGATATTTTCTTTAGCTTCACTGTAAGAATACAGTACATACGCATTGAGCGACTGTTTGTGTTATCAGTACGGCTTCCAGGCAACAGCAGGCTGTTAGTAGTAAAGCCTTAGGGCAGTCAAAAGTCATGCACAGACCTACTGCCTGAGGGTCAGCAGCCCTAGCCCCGCACTGCTCAAGGGTCACCTGCGTATTGATGACACACAAAACGGTTCATGCCCTGGACAAAGTCCAGATGAATTACAAGTTCGAAAGACCTAAAATAGTATCCGAAAGACGATACGAAAAACAAACAAATGAACACAAGATATATCCCTATGCCACACTAACCATATTTCGAATTGATTTAAATAAACGGCTACACTACACTGAAAAGCAGTCAGTTCTGTTTGCATAGCACGTGAATTGAATACACCGATTTCTTTTCCTGAACAAAGTCTGTGCACTTTGCCGGGGAGCGCCGGCTCGGCTGGGCCGCAAGCTCCCCGCGGGCTGCTGGCGACTCCTGGTGCGCCCGCCCGTGTTGAGACTGGAGATGGGGCCGCCCGGGACACGGGACAGTCCCACTCTGGTGACCGCGGAGGAGCAGAGGAGGAAGCGACCTGGGCGCAGAGCTCACCTGTGTTCCACTCGTGGCGGCAGCTGCCCCAGGGCAGGTCGGCGGTGAGGCTGCTGCAGAGGTAGAAGAGGGCCCAGGCCAGGACGACGATGTAGTAGAAGTTGAGCAGGGTGACGATCACCTGGGAGGCGTAGCCGATGCCTGCGGGAAACCGCGGAGTGGGGCGGGACGGCCGAGCTCCTGCTGCACCCACGGCCCGGAGCGCGTTCGCACCCACCGTCGGCGACCCGGGGACCTGGCTCTCTCCCCGCGCCAGCACCCGGTCTGTGCCCGCCAGCCCTCCCCACCGTCGCCAGGTTCTGAAAGCTCGCAGATCCAAAACCGTTTTCAAAACGTGTGAGACTAAGTCCGAGATACCAATAGCTACTGTTCCTCGGGATCGGTCTGATTCGTTTCTGAAATATCAAAACCCGAGTTAAGAACAGGGAGAGACAATTCACACAGGAGAAAACACGAACACGAATGTCCTGTTGGTAATCGTAGATGTGCTAAATGGAACAGGAAGGAGGCGCCATTCTGCGTCTACAAGCTTGGCGAAAGTTTTTACAAATGATACGACTCGGTGGTTTCCAGACTGGTCTGCACATTAGAATTACTGGAGATCTACAAAATTCCAAAGCCCGGGCCAGACCTCAGACCACTCGTTAATAAGCCATACTCTCTGGGGAGGGGGCACAGGTCGGGATATTCCGAAGGTCCGCAAGGGACGACGATGGCAGACAAGTCTGGGAACTGCCGAAGGAACCCAGAGCTGTTAGGGACGGGTGTGAGATGCCTGCTCCAGTCTGCTGACATCGCAAATCGGTGTACGGGATCCGCAGGACAGTTTTGTAAACCAGACCGAGAGACAGCAACTAGATTGCCCATTTGCTCCAGTAATTCTAATCCTGGGAATTATGCCAAAGAAATAATTCCAACAGGGGGGGCAGCTATCTGAACAAATATACATGATAGCAAAATATAAAATTTTATGAGTCATTGAAAATAAGCAAAAAGCCCCAGAGAACTATTAAGTAAATTATGATATATCCAGTTGATGGAAGTTTATACAACCATTAAATGGTTATTGTGTAGAAAATGGAAAATAAAACTAACTGGAAAAAAGAAAACATAAAATGCGTATTCCATATTAATAGATATACAAACTCTGTAGAAAGAGAAACAAACTGGAAGCACCCCAAACGCTCTCCCATGGGTGAGTGGTTAAACACGCCGTGGCACAATCATGCCGTGGAAAACTACCCAGCCCCAAAAGGGAACTATGGGCACACCTGTGACCACGAGTTCGTGGATCTTAAGGGCGTCATGCTGAGTGAAAAAGCCAATCTCAAAAGCTCACAGACCGTATGATTCCATTTATGTAACATTCTCAAAATGACAAAGTCGCAGAGCCAGGGAACAGATCCGCGGCTGCCGCAGCTTAGGCAGGGCAGGGTGGGCTGGGCTGGCCCCTTGCGCAGCAAGGCCTTTGTGGGGACGGGACAGTTCTGTGTCTTCACCGTGCCGGTGGTCACACAAACCGCACATGTGACGGCGTCACACAGAAGTACACACAGACACACAAATCAGCGTGTGGGAACCTGTGACATCTGACCAAGGTCTGTGGAAAGTACTAGAAACAATTCCCAGGGTTTGATACTCTACCAGAGTTACATTACATCGGGTAAAACTGAGTGAAGGGTACCCAGGACCTCTCTATTACCATTTTTGTAACTTCCTGTGTATCTATAATTACTTCAAAATAAAAAGTTAAAGAAAATCCTACAGAGAGAGAAAGAAATAATGAGATAAAATACACTAAATTTTAAATACTGTGTCAAGATGGTAGAACTATTAATGACATAATTTTTTCTCATTTAAAATTCTCTTTTAAAATATGTTATAATTGAGTGACTTTAAAATACGAAATCACTTGCACATTTTATATATATACATACAGCTAAAATAGCTTTACATTCTACTTATTTAACCTGAAGCCTCGGCCCCACCCTCACCCCCATTCTCGGACAGGCCAGGCGATGAGCTCAGCGTCCGGCCACAAGCCGAGAGGCAGAGGCTTCGCTTGACCTCACAGCTGCTGCTACTCACTGAAGTCGTCCCACGTGAGGTTTACACCACGCAGAAGGGCAGCCCGGAATCAGGCACGGAACACTCACCCTCGAAGAGGGGGCAGATCTTCCTCCAGGCCGTGACGCCTCCCTGGCTAGTGTACTGGCCCAGCGCTGTCTCCAGAAGGAAGACAGGAATGCCGCAGGTGAAGAGGAAGATGAGGTAGGGGATGAAGAAGGCACCTGCGGGTAGAAAACAGGCCGTCCATTGCCTGGCACTCTTCTCTCCACAGTCCGCACTGGCCTCCTCCCACGCCCACCGCAGGCTGCTGGCCAGGGTCCTGGGGCTGGAGAACGTGCAAAACCGCAGGAGACGTCTCCCTGGGTGTCCGGAGCCACGGCAGGGACCCCGAGCCACTGAGTCACCTGGGATGGACACGGTCTTGTGCTGCGTTCCACTGTGACTTCTCGACCTGTGCCTGCCAAGGTTTGCTCCCACCAAACGCCAGTCACTGCCTGACAACACATGACTTGTGGCAGTGGCAAGGGGCTCGTCGAACATGGACGTCCAGGAGCACCAGCTCCACCGGGTCTACAATCTCTTCAAAGGCATGATTGCTCTTAGCGTCGGACAGGGACTTCGGCAGGCTGAGATAGGTTTCCCTTAGTAATTGCTATGGTTCGAACGTATCCCCCAAAGCCCAAGTGCTGGGAACTTAACCCCAAATGCCACAGCGCAGGGAGGTGGGGCCAGTAGGAGGTGATTAGGTCATGAGGGCTCTGCCCTCACCAACGCATCCTGTCACCGCGGCCGTGAGCGTGGGCGCGCCATGCAAGCGAGTCTGGCGCTCCCTCTCGCACGTGTGCCGTCTTGCCCTTCCACCTCTGGCCGTGGGGGGACACGGCACGAAGCCCCTCACCAGATGTGGACCCTGACCCTAGACTCCCCAGCCTTCAGAACCACAAGAAATAAATCTCTGCTCTTTATAAATTACCCGGTTTCAGGCATTCCATTATAGCAACACGAACAGACTAAGACAACAATCTTTCTGCTTCTGTTTTCGTAACCATTGGCTAAGACAAGATTACCAAAGCCAGAAACGCAGGTATTTTTTTCTACCACAGACCGTTGTCTACTGGCAAAGTGGACAGAGGAGCTCACGGGATCGAATACCAGGAAAGAGAGAGCCGTGTGGGGAGGGAGTCCGGATATCTGCAGAGGATCCCCCTCCACCTGCCGGCCGAGGACCAGTCACTGCAGAGTGTGAGGAAACCACTCGGGGCGTGGGCGCACACAGCACCTGTTCCCACGGCCCAGGGTAACCTCAAGACTCGCTGGGCAGAAGGTCGTTTCCTCAGTAACAGGGAATAATTATTCCTAGACTGAGCACTTCAGTCCTACCTGACAAATCTTAAATGCAAGATGCAAAAAGATCAAGTAACTCCACTGATCCCACAATAAAGCTCAAGAATATCTACATAAACACAAGAAAATCTAGCAACAAATAAGGCAAAAATATCACTACGTCTGGCATCCAATCGAAAATTACCAGGAAAGCAAAGAAGTGGGAAAACGTTACCCATAATGAGTGGATAAGTCAATCAACTGAACCTGACCCATGACTTCCACAGATGTCAAAATTATCAGACGAGGACACTCAAAAAGTTCCTATAACTGTATTGCATACGTTCCGAAAGTAAGATAGAGACATGAAAGATGTTGAAAAAGATCAAAATCAAACTGCTAGAAATGAAAACTGCTATGTGTGAGATATAAAACGCGCTGGATGGGCTCAATGTCAGTAGGCGTAGCAGAAGAAAAGATCAGTGAACTTTAACCGCAGTAGAAACGATCCAAAATAAAACACGGAGAGAAAAGAGAACATTTTAAAAAGGATGGATGTCAGTAAGCTCTGGGATAACTTTAAGTAGCCTGATGTGCTTGTAAGTAGAGTCCCTGGAGGAAATAAAAGTATCAGAAATTTTTTGAGGAAACAGTGGCTGGAAATTTTGCAAATTTTATGAAAACTATAAACCTACAGAGCCAAGAAGCTCTACAAACACCAAGACAGAAAACATGAAGAAAACTAAACCACGGCACATTATACGTCACATTGTTGAAACCAGTGATAGAGAGTTTTTAAGGGGAAATCTCAACAGTAACCAGAGGCAGGGCCGGAGGGAAGACACATATGTACAGAAGAAAAAGGACGACGATAACATTAAATTTCTCACTGGAAACAATGCAAGAGGGAGATAGTTACAGGGGACCACATTTATTAAAGTACTGAAGGAAAAGGTTTTTTAAGACTTGCAAAACCTGAAAGGGTACGTCACCCACAGACCTGCACTACGAGGGCTGTTAAAGTCTTTCAGGTAGAGAAAAATGATAACACCAGATAGAACTATGGATCTAGCCAAAAGAATAAGGGCCTTTGGAAATAGTAACTACATAGGTGAATATATGAGAATGTTTTTGTTAGTATTCAAATCTCTTTAAGATAATTGACTAGTGAAACAAAAACAATAAGAATGTAATGTGGAGTTTATAACATATGAAAAAGTAAAATGTCTAAGAGCACAAAGGTCAAGAGGAGAGGAATGGAACAGTACTATTTTAAGGTTCTTATATATAAAGTGGTATAATACCGCTTGAGGATAAACTGTGATAAGTTAAAGATGTATACTGCAAAGTCTAAAACAACCACTAAAATAATTTAACAAAGAGTTATGATTGGCCAGGCACAGTGGCTCATGCTTACAATCCCAGCACTTGGGAAAGCTGAGGTGGACAGACTGCTTGAGGCCAGGAGCTCGAGACCAGCCTGAGCAACATAATGAGACCCTGAGTCTATTAAAAAAAAAAATTAGCTAGGCATGGTGGTACATGCCAGTAGTCGCAGCTACCCAGGAGGCTGAGGCAGGAGGATCGCTTGAGTTTGAGGTTGCTGTGAACTATGAGCACACCACTGCGCTCTAGCCTGGGCAACAGAACAAGACCCTGTCTCAAAAAAAGGAATGGGTTATATGACTAATAAGCCAAAAAAGAACAAATCTAACTATGGGTTAATAAAAAACATTCAATTAATCCAAAAGAGAGCAGAAGGAGAGGAAAGAGGGAACAAAGAACTGATAGGACAAATGAAAACAAATAGTAAGACGATACCTTTATACCTGACAATATGGATAACTCTATTAAATGTAAATGGTCTAAATATCCCAATTAAAAGGAAGAGATTGTTAGATTGGGTCAAAAAAAAAAAACTAGCAAGATTTAACTGTATGCTGCCTAAAAGAAATTCACTTCAAATTTAAAAAACCATGAAGAGGTTAAAAGAAAAAGGATGAAAAATATATACCTCTCTAATACTAATTAAAAGAAAGCTGGACTGTTTACCTTAATATCACACAAAGTAGATTTCAGAGCAAAGAAGTCTACCAAGGGGAGAGAAAATCAATTCGTAATGATCAATGGATCGGTTCATCAAGAGGCCATAATATTCTAAATACATATTCGCCTAATAACAGAGCTTCAAAATACGTGAAGCAAAAACTGACAGAACTTCAAGGAGAAATCGATAAATTCCTGATTAAAAGATTGTAAGATCCCTCTCTCACTAATTTATAGAATAAGTAGACAGAAAATCAGTAAGGATATAAAAGATTTGAAAACCTTACCGACTGACTTATAGTTGATATTTATTGAACATTCTATCCACCCCAGCAGCAAAATAGACACTATTTTCAAGTGTACATGGAACAGTCACTATGGTAGGCCATATACTAGACCACAGAACGAATCTGAGTAAGTCTGAAAGGATTCAAGCCACAAAGAGTACGTTCTGTGACTAAATTAGAAGTCAGTAAGAGGGAGACACTGGAAAATTCCCATATGTTTGGAAATTAGGTAACACACTTCTGAAATGATCCATGGGCCAAAGGAGTAATCAAAACAGAAATTAGAAAGTATTGGAATGGAATGAAGTTAAACACAATGTATCAAAATGTGTGGAATTCTGCCAAAGCAGTACTTAGGGGCAGATTTATACCACTAACTGGCTATTACTATAAAAGAAGAAAAGTTTCAAATCAATTACCTCAGCTTCCCCTAAGAAGTGAGAAAAATAAGAACAAATGAAACCCGAAGTAAGTCAAAGGAAATAATAAAAAACAGAGTGAAAATCAATGAAATAGAAAACAGGAAAACAATAGAGAAAATCAGTGAAACCAAAAGCTGGCTCTGTGAGACAGTCAGTAAAATTGAGAAACTTCTAGAAGACACAAATCACCCAGTATGACAAAGGAGAGCGGTATCATTAGTAGACATTCTATAGATAGCAAATGGATAATAAGAAAATATGTAAATAACTTTATGCCAATAAATGTGACAATTTAGGTAAAATGGATAAAGTCACCAAAAAAATTACAAACTACCAAAGCTCACTCAAAAGAAATAAATAATCTGAATAGCCCTAAAACTATTGAAGAATTTGAGTTTT
>RJWJ010049647.1:0-10174 GCA_004363605.1 Indri indri | reverse complement strand
CTGAGTTCTAAATAGATTTGATAAATGAATTCAGTAAAGTCTCAGGATACAAAATCGATACACACAAATCAGAGAAATTCCTATACGCCAATAACAGGTAAACTGAGAACCAAATCAAAGACTCAATACCCTTCATAATAGCAACAGTGAAAATAAAGTACCTGGGAATATATTTAACTAAGGAGGTAAAAGACCTCTATAGGGAGAACTATGAAACACCGAGGAAGGAACTAGCAGAGGATGTAAACAGGTGGAAAACCATACCGTGCTCATGGGTTGGCAGAATCAACATTGCTAAAATATCTATACTACCCAAAGTGGTCTAAAGATGCAATGCAATCTCCATTAAAATACCAACATCATTTTTCACAGATCTAGAAAAAATAATTTTACACTTCGTATGGAACCAGAGAAGACCCCGTACAGCAAAAACAATCCTAGGGAATAAAAACAAAATGGGAGGCATCAATTTACCAGACTTCAAACTATACTGCAAGGCTACAGTAATGAAAACAGCTTGGTACTGGCACAAGAATAGGGACATTGACCAGTGAAACAGAACTGAGAACCCAGACATTAAACCATCCTCATATAGCCATCTAATCTTTGACAAAGCAGACAAAAACATACACTGGGGAAAAGAATCCTTATTCAATAAATGGTGCTGGGAAAACTGGATAGCCACATGTAGAAGACTGAAACAGGATCCACACCTTTCATGTCTCACAAAAATCAAATCACGGTGGGTACCAGACTTAAACCTAAGGTGTGAAACTATTAGAATTCTAGAAGAAAAGGTCGGAAAAATTCTTACAGACTTTGGCCTAGGAAAAGAAATTATGAAGAAGACCTCAAAGGGAATCACAGCAACAACAAAAGTAAATAAATGGGACCTGATCAAATTAAAAAGCTTCTGCACAGCCAAAGAAATTGTCATGAGAGCAAACAGACAACGTACAGAATGGGACAAAATGTTTTTGTTTTTGTTTCTTTTTTAAATTTATTTATTCAGGATATTACGGGGGTACAAATATTTTGGTTACATATTCTTTTTTTGGAAAGATCAAAGATTTATTACACATTTGGGGAAGTGGATAGACAGAGATTTACCAATGGAATGAATGATTTTCACTCTTATATACCCATAATTCATATGCAATTCCCTTTCAATTCTCCACCTCTGATATTTGTATAAAAATATGTAATTTTCTTTTGAGAATCAATTGGAAAACAGAGCAGAAAGTTTTGACAACAGGCTAAACAAAGGAGAAGAAACAATCTCAGAGCTTGAAGACAAGACTCTTGAGATAACCCATTCATTCAAAGAGGCAGAGAAGAGTGGGAAGAAACTCTGAGCAATCGCTGAGAGAGATGTGGCACAATGTGAAGTGAACTAATATTCAAATTATAGGTGTCCCTGAGGGAGAAGAAGGATGAGCTAAAAGGATGGAAAACATATTTCAGGGAATTATTGAGGAAAATTTCCCTGGTTTCACCAGAAATTCAGACATACAGATACAAGATGGACATCAAACACCAGGAAGATTTATAGCAAACAGATCATCTCCAAGACACATAGTAATCAACTTGGTTAAAGTCAAAATGAAGGAGAAAATTCTACAAGCAGCAAGAAGAAAGCATCAAATAGTCTACAAAGGAAAACCCATCAGGCTAACTGTAGACTTCTCAGCAGAAACGTTGCAAGCCAGAAGGGATTGGGGACCCATCTTCAATTGACTTAAACAGGACAATTGCCAGTCTGTAATTTTGTATTTTAGTTTCACTGTTGAAGGAGAAATTATGTCTTTTCCAGACAAGCAAACACTGAAGGAATTTGCCATGACCAGACCTGCCCTGCACAAAATACTCAAAACAGCATTATAGACAAATCAGCACAACAGACACCCGCCACTGTCAAACCACCTAAAAAAAAAGAAAATTAAAACTCACAACTCTTATAAAACAATAGAGGAGGAAGTAAAACAAAGCAATAAGGAACTGCCCAATGGGATGAACAGACAGCATCCCACATATCAATGTTATAAATTGATGTTAATGACCTGAATGTTCTTGTCAAAAGATATAGGCTGGTTGAATGGATAAAAAAAACACAACCAAAGTGTCTTCTGTCTCCAGGAAATATATCTAAACAACAAGGACACATACAGATTCAACGTAAAAGAATGAAAAAAAAAAATTCCACAAAAATGGATATCAAAAGGAAGTAGGTATAGCCATTTTAATAACAGATAAAATTGACTTTAAATCAACAAAGGTAAAGAATGACAAAGAAGGTCATTATATATGGTAAAGGGAGTGATTCAACAAGAAGGCATAACAACCCTACATATATATGCACCCAACAGAGGAGCTCCCAAATACATAACCAAATTTTACTAGAGTTAAGCAAAGAAATAAATAGCACCATTGTAATTGCAAGGGACCTCAATATTCCACTGTCAGAGCTCGACAAATCATCAAAGCAGAAAATAAATTAACAATGTACTTAAACCAAACTGTAAACCAAATGGAACTAACAGACATTACAGAACATTCTACCCTTCCCCTAAAATACAGAATACAAATACTTCTCAGCAGCACATGGAACATTCAGCAAGATTAATCAACTTTTAGGCCACAAAACAGGTCTCACAAAATTCAAAAAAATTGAAATCATACCATGTACCTTCTCAGACCACAGCTGTATAAAATTAGAAATCAATCACAAGAGAAACACTGAAAGCCACCCAAAGTCATGGAAATTAAACAACCTGTTGCTGAACAATTACTGGGTCAAGAATGAAATTAAGATGTAAATCAAAAAATTCTTTGAACCGGATTGTCACTCCATAAATTAATATTACTATATTAGAGACAGAAATGATCTCAGGAGTTTTGCAGGGCTTTGCCCTGAAGGAATATGTGAGCATGTTAGTTTGCATATCAAAATCTGCTCCACCTCAGGAGGGCATCTCAAAGGTCAGTAACAGCTGCTTTCCAAGGTGATGCTGCAGTCTCAAACCTGTGGTTCTCACTTGCTTTGAAGGACAAAGGAAGGTCTGCATGGAACCACGGGATGAGAGCTGATCAAAAAGTGTCTGCCTGAGAGACAGATACCTGCATCTAAAAACAATTAGCCCAAAGGACAGTTCCTGCTTGACTTCTGATGAGCTGTATCCATTTGTAATAACTAGATAAAGAAATATGGAGCCACTATATCTCTGTTTGGCCCTTCTGTTAAGTGATAGCTTTATCTTAGAACTTAGAAGTTTGTCCTTGAAAGATTTTGTAACTAGAGTTAATTAAGGAATCTATAGAAGCCCTTTGAAAGAGTTTTAACATAAAACAAACTACCTGTTATGTAAATCTGTTACCCCTGGGAACCAATCACTGTACCTATAAATACCCATGTAAAACTTCACTGTTGGCCTCACAATTGACGGGGATATTCGTGTGGACCCCTGAGTACCCCCACTTTGCCTTTTATCTTTATAAATCTATAAAACCATACCTTCATCTCTGTGTATTCTTTTATTTCTATTATTTTCCATTTTCTATTATTTTCTTATCCTTTGTGATGACCCCTGCCTGAGGGACCCTATTTTTTGCTGGGAGCATAGCTAACTCCCTGCACTGAATGACAAAGGGGACACAATTTCCCAAAATCTATGGTACACAGCAAAACATTCCTCAAGAGAAAATTCATAGCCTTAAATTCCTAATCAAAAAGACAGAAAGATCATAAATTAACAACCTAAAATCACACCTCAAATAACTAGAAAAGGCAGGATATATCAAACACAAAGCTGGCGGAAGACAAGAAATAAAGAAGGTCAGAGTAGAGCTAAATGACTTGGAAAACAAACAAAAAACCAAAAATAAAATTAGTTGTTTCTTTGAAAAGATAAGCAAAATCAAAAGAACTCATACTAATTTAGCAAGGATAGAAAGGAAGTGACACTAATAAGCTCAATTAGAAATGAAAAAGGTGACATTATAACTGGTACTGCAGAAATACAAAACATCATCCATGAATACTACATAAATCTCTATGTGCATAAACTAGAGAAAGCAGAGGAAATGCACAAGTTCCTGGAAACACAGAACCTCCCAAGACACAATCAGGAAGAAATAGAACTAAGCAGACCAATCATGAAATAGTGCGATTGAAACAGTAATAAAAACCTCCCCAAATCAACAAAAAAAGCCCTGGAAGAGGCGGAATCAGAGCCAAATTCTATCAGACCTACAAAGAAGACCTGTTACCCATAATACAGAAATTTTTACACAATATTGAGAAGGAGAGAATCCTTCCCAATACCAAAGCCAGGAAAGGACACAACAAAAAAAGAAAACTACAGACCAATATCCTTTATGAACGTAGATGCAAAAATCCTCAATAAATACTAGCAAACCAAATTCAACTGTGCATCAAAAAAATAATCCACCAGGACTAAGTGGGCTCCACCTCAGGGATGCAAGGATGGTTCAATATACATAAATAAAAAATGTGATTTACCACATAAGCAAAAGCTAGAAGAAAGACCATAGGATCATTTCAATAGATGCAGAAAAAAAGATTTGAAAAAATCCAGCACTTTTTCATGATAAAAATCCTCAATAAACAAGGCAGAGAAGGAACATATCTCATAATTTTAAGAACCATATATGACAAACCTAAAGCCCACATCATACTGAATGGGGAGATGTTGAAAGCATTCTCCCTAAGAACTGGGACAAGACAAGGATGCCCACTGCCACCACTGCTATTCAATACAGTTCTGGAAGTCCAGATAAGAGAAAGAAATAAAGGGTATCTAAATCAGGAAAGAGGAGGTGAAATATTGTTTTTTGTTGACAATGTGATCTTGTATCTAGAAAACCCCAAAGATTCCACCAAGAGTCTCCTGGAATTAATAAATAAATTCAGCAAAGTCTCAGGATACAAAATCAATGTATGTAAATCAGTAGCATTTCTGTGTACCAATAACAGTCAAGCCAAGAGTCAAATCAAACAATACCATTCACAGTAGCTACCAAGTAAATGAAATACCTGGGAATATACTTAACCAAGGAATTGAATGATCTCTACAAGGAGAACTACAAAACTCTGAGGAAAGAAATCACAGAGGATACAAACATATGGAAAACATATCATGCTCATGGATAGGTAGCAGCAACATTGTTGCCATATTACCCAAGGTGATTTGAAAATTCAATGCAATCCTTATCAAATTACAAAAATCATACTTTACAGATCTAGAAAAAAATATTTCTATGCTTCATTTAGAACCAGAAAATAGTTAGATTTAGAACCAGAAAAGAGCCCAAAGCAATCTTAAGCAAAAAGAACAAATCTAGAGGCATCACATTACCGGACTTCAAACTATATTACAAAATTATAGTAACCAAAACAGCATGGTATTGGTACAGAGACCAATGGAAAAGAACAGAGAACCCAGATATATAACCATCTACCTAAAACTAACTGATATTTAACAAAGCAGGCAACAATGTATACTGTGGAAAAGAATCCCTATTCAATAAATAGTGCTGGGAAAATTGGATAGCCACATGCAGAGAATAATGAAAGAGGACTTCTACCTCTCATCACTCACAAAAATTAATTCAAGATGGATAAAGTACTTAGATATAAGGCATGAAACCATAAGAATTCTAGAGGAAAATATAGGAAAAAACTCTTCTAGATATTGGCCTAGGCAAAGAATTTATGACCAAGACCACAGTGGCAATTATGGCAACAACAAAAATTAATAAATGAGATTTGTATCATAATGACAGGGTTAAAATAAACAACAACAAAAAAAAAAGAAAAAAGAAATGAGATTTGATTAAACTTAAAAGCTTCTGTACAGCTAAGGAAACAATCAATAGAGCAAATAGACAACCTACAAAATGGGAGAAAATATTTGTAAGCTACATACCTAATGAAGGGTTCATATCCAGAATTTACAAATAATTCAAGCAAATCTGCAAGAAATAAATAAACAACCCTATTAAAATGGGAAAAAGATATGAACATAAGCTTCTGAAAAGAAGAAACAAAAATGGCCAATAACATGAAAAAATGCTCAACGTCACTAATCAGGGAAATACAAATTAAAACCACAATGATATATCACCTTACCCCAGTTAGAATTGCTTTTATTAAAAAATCCACTCTTTGTTTGTACCCCCATAATTTCCTGAAATAAAAAAAATTAAAAAAAAAAGGCCACTCTCTGGGGGGCAGCATGGGCCCAGCAGAGCTTTGAGACGCTTGGATGTCTTCCCCCTGCGCGGAAGCCCTGAGGGTTTGTGGAGCCGCCAGTGCGATGGAAAGTCCTTCCACCCAGAGAGACCCCAGCGAGCTCCCGACATCAGACAGGGGACTCCAGCGGCCTTTGGAGGGCCAGAGCCCTTCGATGCCAGACCCATCCTGGCCGGCGCTGGCAGGGAGGGTGCTAACTGTGGAGACAGGACTAGCCGAGCCATACCTTTCCGGGGAGCCCACCCCCAGTCAGAGGGTCAGGGCTCATCCCTGTACTTTAGGTACTAACCTGCTGCCCACGCGCCTCCTGGAAACAACTCCTTGCTGGGTTTCTAACAGTTTCTGTGAGCTTCCCTTGTGGGTGTAGCCTCCCCTCGGTCCAGCCTGCAGCTAGGAAGTGGGTCACAGCAGCGGGGCTAGGCTGGCCAGTCCCAGGCCAGGCTCCAGAAGACGTGGAGTTGGGAAAGAACCGCCCCAGTAGTATCCTCCGCCCAGAACTCCAGGAGGTGGGGAATTGGGCGCTTTGCCCTGGCAAGGCAGTGGCTAGTCAGGGCGGCTGACCCCTAAATCAGAGTTACGGGAGCACTTCACCAGTCTTCCCAGGGCTGTCATTCTCTGTAGGTACTATGCAAGTACCCTGGAGATGGCATAATGTTTCCCATTAAAATATTTTTCAGTTAGTGGAGACAGTGGAGGTAGTGGAAAGGATTCAGGGCTCATCACAACCACCAGGGATTTGCTGAATGACCTTGGGCAAATCACTTCCCTTTTCTGGGCCTCTGTGTCTTGGCTTAGTAAGGGGATTGAACTCTGTGGATTTCAAATTCCGTTCCCTTGTAATACCCGTGTTTCCTTCTCTGAACAGATTTTTTTAAAGATAATCTTTTCCTAGTTTGTGGAAATGTGTCAGTTAACAGAATTTTCTCAGTATTTTCCTTCCATGTGACTCTCATTGATGCTAGAATCTAACACAAGAAGGTGTCTAATGTTGCACCAAGTATATTTCAGCCCCTTTCAGTCACAAATGGCAAGTGGTGCTCAGCCCCAACCAGAGCCAGAGTGGCAGGGCTAGATGCCCTCTCACCAAGCTGCCCTGTGAAGATGCTGTCCCTTTGGTGAATTTTCAAGTCTTTGTAGTGGGTGTCCCGCTGGCCAGAGGACAATCCGGAGACACTTTGGGTCAAATGTGTCATTGAGGCATTGTGAATCTGATTGTTAAAAGCTGATGCAGCACCAAGTTAGGGATCAGTTTAGGGTTGTCTAGGTCTAGTATCTAGAGGAAATCCTCACTCTTTGGCTGAAACTTCATAGGCCTTCTCTTCCTTCTTCAGAATTGTTTTCAAGGCCTTGATTGGGGGGTACAGAGACTTAGAGGAATATATAGTAATGCTTCAGTCTGATGGGCCTCATCTTTTAGTGGAGAAACACCAAGTACACTCAGTCTGGGCAGAATTTTAGATCTGCACTGTCCAGTACAGTAACCACTAACTACATGTGGCAATTGAGCATTCGAAATGTGGCTAGTCTGAATTGAGATACGCTGTAAGTATGAAATACACAGTTTTTCAAAGACAATTTATAAAAAAAGCAAAATCTCAATAATTTTAAAACATTAACGTTTAAATATTTTTGATACAATGGGTTAAATAAAATACATTATCAAAATGTTAAAAAAAAAACGTCCAAAAACAACAGATGCTGGCGTGGATGCAGAGAGAAAGGAACTCACTGTTGGTGGGACTGCAACTTAGTCTACTTTTTAAAATTTATTTCTGTCTTTGGATCAGTGGTACAATGAAGAATTTTATGTACAAGGGTTTACATTTTTTTGGTCCATTATATAATTATAAATTGTTACACTGAACGAGAATATTGGTCAGTTTAGCTAGTACCAACGTTGGAAAAGCCACCACTAACATAAATATACCAGGTTGATGGTGTTGGTTTAATATGACTTTGTCAGTTATTATGAAGAAAAAAGTGATTTTAAAATACTCCAAAGGTTATTAGTTAACATCCTATACAGTTCACATACTTTTAGGCATTTAGGTCAAGTTTTTCTCTGAAAACATTGTGAAGCATTTGCCTGCTGCAGTTGGCAAGGGGATGATTATGTCTAAACTGTAGTCCTTTGAACAAGTTCAGAAACTAGATTTTGTGAATTGAAATTGCCATTTTAAAATGTTTTTATTCATTTGGATGCATTTAGAGATGTACTTGCTCACTTATGGCTTTAAAAAATAAATGTTTGTGAGGCCGCGGCTGCTGCATCAGAGCTAACATGGGGCTGACGTGGGGCCACCGCCGGCACCCGCACTGCGTTGCTGGGCGGCAGCACCGCTCCTGAGCTGCTGCAGGCTGGAGGTCTCCACCTCCTCCCGTCCATAATCAGTGACGAGATCTGCTATGTAAACCCCATCGCGGTGAGATAAATAAAGAAGAAAATGGGACAGGAGCAAATCATTGATTACAAATGTCTTAATAATGAGCAAATGTGGCAGGAAAAAAAATATTAAGACAAGGTTTCTATAGCTGGATCAGGCACCGGAAGAGTCTCCCCAGCTGTAACTCGGGCCAAACTGTACATGTCCAGGGAGTAATTAAGACACCATAGCCATCGGTCATTCAGTCACCACAAATACAGACAAATATAGCAACAATTGCAGAGACGGATGAGTCTGCAGAATCAGAAGGTGTAATTAAGTCTCATAAACGTAGAGAAAGCCTTTCACAAAGACCCTCTTATAGAAAAATACTCAATGAAATTTTTTCTGATGTGCCTGGTGTTCCCAAGATTGAAGAAGAAAAGTCAGAGGAAGAAGGAACCCCACCTAACATCGCTACCATGGCAGTACCGACTAGCATATATCGGACTAGCACGGGGCAATACACCACCACTGGTGACATGACAATTTACCAGATCCGAACTCCTATTACTGCTTTGTCACAGGGAGTGGTGATGGCTGCCTCGCTAGGAAGTTTGCACAGTCCTCAGCAGCTAGCAGAAGAAGCAACTCGCAAAGGAGTGCTGAGGCTAATGAAAAACAGGGAAGCTGACCGGGAGTGTCGCAGGAAGAAGAAAGAATATGTCAAATGTCTTGAAAATCGTATGGCTGTGCTTGAAAACCAAAGCAAGACTCTGATCGAGGAACTCAAGGCCCTCAAAGATCTTTATTGCCATAAAGCAGAGTAACTGTCTTTGATTTGGACCTTGTTTACTATGAACTCTAATCAAGGCAGGAGAT
Source organism: Indri indri (assembly GCA_004363605.1). Taxonomy (NCBI): domain Eukaryota; kingdom Metazoa; phylum Chordata; class Mammalia; order Primates; family Indriidae; genus Indri; species Indri indri. The sequence goes on along the minus strand of RJWJ010049647.1, from coordinate 658 downwards.
GCAGCACTTCTACTAATTGCCATGTGGACTTACAGAAGGGACACTGTGACCCCTTAAGAATCCAGTTTGGCTTAGTGCTTGAAATTGAATTGGGAATGCCGTTCCAAGATTTGGAATGCAACCATGGTCATATTTACCAAGCTTACTTCAATCTGTTTGTCAATAGCATGCAAAAAATGTTTTGTTTGCCCTTTTGCTTCTACTCTTTTCAGGGAAGCTGCAAAAGAATGTCGACATCTAAAGAAAGAATATGTAAAATGCCTGGAGAGTCAAATGGCAGTGCTGGAAGTCCAGAACAAGAAGCTTATAGAGGAACTTGAAACCTTGAAAGACATTTGCTTCTACAAAACAGATGAGTAGAAATATTTAACTATGAACAGATTATAACATGTAAAGTTACTTTTGAAGATGGGAACAGAAGAGATCAAACTCTCACTATTTGCTGATGATATGATATTTTATCTAGAAAACCCCAAAGATTCAACCAAGAGGCTACTGGAACTGATAAATGAATTCAGTAAAGTTTCAGGATACAAAATCAATACACACAAATCAGAGGCTTTCATATACGCTAACAGCAGTCATACAGAAAACCAAATCAAAGATTCAATTCCCTTCACAATAGCAACAAAGAAAATAAAGTATCTAGGAATATATT
>RJWJ010049646.1:0-10174 GCA_004363605.1 Indri indri | reverse complement strand
TTACATAATTATGTATAATTAGACATATTATAAATAAAATACATAATAAATTAAGGAAAATTTATTAATACATTTATAGTTATTTTTAATACCACAAATACTACTTTTAAAATCTAAACACTGGAAATAAAATTTTAAAGTGTGAAATAAAAAAGTAGCACAATTTGATATATTGTGTATTTGTTATCACTTGTTATGTAACAAATTACTCCCAAATTTATTTATTTTGGGGTCATTTGCAGTAACAATATTTACCACCCCTCCTTTTCTGTGGGTCAGGAATCTGGATGTAGCTTGGCTTGGTCTTCTGGCTGAGGATCTGTCACCAGACTACAGTCAAGCTGTCAGCTGCAGCAGCATTCTATCTGGAGACTTGACTAAGGAAGGTTCTGCTTCCAGGGTTACATGGGGGTTGGCACGATTCAGTTCTTCTCAGGCTGTTAGACTGGCTGTTGCACTGAGATTACCTTCAGTTCCTTGTCATGTCCAAAGACCTGCTCACAACATGGCAAATGGCTTCATTAGCAGGAAGCAGGTGAGAAGGAGAGAGAGAGAGAGAGAGCGAGCATATGAGAAGACAGAAGTCACAGTCTTGTATAACCTCATTTTGGAAGTGATATCTCTCACTTTACCTGTATTCTATTCATGAGAAGCAAGTCATTACCTTCAGCCTACACTCAAGAGAAGGGGGTTATACATTGTTGTGAATACTAAGAGATAGGGATCATTGGGACATTTTAGAGGTGGATTTTAGAGGTGGATTACCATGCATTAAAAAATAACAGTTGACTCTCATGGTACCTTTTACCAGCTTCAGGGATGTAGGTCACTACTTAAGGATGTCCCATTTCACTTTAGCAGTCTCAATCAAATACTCTCAACACGATTTTATTAAAATTAGATCATTTATACCAAAGAAACTGCAGATCATACATTATAGATGTGGGGTGTATAACAATAGTAAAATTTTCTCAAACATCATTGTTCATCACTCTTCCTTCACAAGCATATCTTGAATTCAACAGTATTTTTTAGGCGTATGTGTTTGTCATGTATACGTGTATGTGTGCATGTGTTTAACTCTGTAGGGAACACAGGAATCCTGCTATTTAATAAGAGTAGATAGATTCTTGTTGGAGAACCATATCTGATTTATAACCAAATATTAATATGTATTTCCTTGAATTTATTTGGCAAACATTTTATTGAAATGTAACATACATACAGAGAAGTTTAAAATTAAAAAATGTACAGCTTTAGGACTTTATACAAAGTGAAAAGACCCATATAACTACTCTCAGATCAAGAAACAGAATGTTTTCAGTACTCTGGACACATATCTTCTTGTCTGTCTACCCAGTCATTAACATTCTAAAAAGTGACCACTACTCTACTACTACCACAGATTAGTTTTGCCTGTTATTTTTTAACTTTATATAAATGGAATCATGAACATAATATGCATATTTATAACAGGTTTATTTAAAATGGTTTGTGAGATTCAGCTGTGACATTTTATTTAGCAAAGGTTCATTCATGTTCACCATTGGAAAAGTTTTCTAAGTTTTTGATAATTACTAATATTGCTGCTATAAACATTCTTGTACATAATGTTTGAAGACACATGTAAACACATTTCTAATTCCACCTAGGAGTATAATTCCTAGGTCATCAAGTACAATATATTGAGATTTAAAAGATGCTGCCAGTTTCCAAAGTTTTATGTCAATTTTATACCACCAGAAGTGCAATAGAGTTGCTTTTTAAGTTGATCCACATTTTAGCCAATGCTTGATAATATCAGTCTGTTTCATTTTAGTCATTCTAGTTGATACGCAGTGGTAGTGTATTGTAATATACATTTTCTTGATGAATATGGAAGTTGAGAACCTTCTTATATGTTTATTTAACCATGTGAATTTCCTATTTTGTACAGTACTTTTTTAAGACTCTTACTAATTTTTCAAATGGGTTGTATGATTTTTTATATTGATTCATAAGATGTTTGTATATTCTAGATGTTAGCTATTGGTCTGATAAATGTACTGTGAATATCTTCTTTCACTCTGTAGCTGGCTTTTTACTTAATATCTTATTTTAGAAAAATAATTTTTATTTTAATAAAACCTGTATATCAATTGGACTTTCCTTTTGTGATTAATGATTTTTATGTCCTGCATAAGAAATAATTGCCAAACTTCAAGGTCGTGAAGATAGTTCATAGAAGCTTTATTGCTTTTCCTTTTATATTTAGATGTAGCATCCACCTGGAATTGATTTTTGATGGATATTGTGAGATAAAGGTTAAGATACATTTTTCCCCATATGGATATCTTACAGACCTAGCAACAAATATCAAATTGATCACCTTTTCACACTTCAAGGTCAACTTCATCATAAATTAAGTGATTGTATATATGTTGATCTATTTCTGTTTCTGAAATATTCTTTAAAAAATATTCTATGATGGGTCTGTCCTTGCACTACTAACAATGCATATCCTTGTCCTTTGTTCTTCTTACTTAATATTAGCTTGTCTATTTTGGCTGTTTTATTTTCTAAATAAATTTTAGAATCTAAACCTAAATTTTAGAATCATTTCTTAATTTCCACAGAAAAATTGTGGGGCTTTTTGTGTATTGCAGTGAATCTATGGACTAACTTGAAGGCAATTGACATTTTTGTAATACCGGATCTTCCAATAAATAAACATGATACGTTGCATTAATTTTCTGTTGCTGCATAACAAATTAACACACATTTATCAGCTTAAAACAACACAAATTTATTATCTCACAGTTTCCACAAGTCATTAGTCTGGGTGCATATTAGCTAGAGTCTCTTCTCAGGGTCTCACCCGGCTGAGATCAAGGTGTTGGCCAGAAATGCTGTCTGATTCTTGGAGAAGTCATCACTGTCTTTAGGATTTAACTCTGAAAACCTCAAAAATATAGTGATTAGCACACATTTCAGATTGTATTCCATTTGATTTTCTTGGAATTATCTCTTCTGTTTACAGGGTGAAACCAAATTTTCTGTTTTGATGGGAAAATAGAATGTATTCTTTAGCAGTAGTAGCATAGCATTAAGATAATATATTCAGTAGTGCTAATTTGGTCTTGTAAAATCTGAAAATAAGGAGGAGGAGTAGAGAAAGAATGGGGGCTTTGTCAGAAAATTGTGAAAGTGTCAGCTTTCTCATTATTGGTGTTCTTACAAATAAAGCTAAATCATACACATATCTGTGGATAATTGGATAATAATTGTTAGTCTATTTGGTTTTAGTGAACTTCTCTAGTAAAGAAGGAGGATAAAATAAAGTAACTTTATTAATTTAAAATATACACCCATTCCCAGACATCTTATTTTGTTTTCCCTTTACTCTGAAATGATTGTACTGATTAAAACTACTAATTATATTGTGTGAAACTATCTTAGTGTATAATGAGGGAAAACAGCATTAAAATCAGAAGTCTAGAAGTCAAGCTCCTATTGAATCAGGTTAAATTCTTAAGCCCTCATATTTTGAGGCATTCACAAAATGTTTCAGAGGGATTACTGCTGGCTATTAGAATATTTCAAATGACTTCTTCAAGAATAAAGAAAAGTACTTTATAATCCAGTAAACCTTATGATGTTCTTCCATTATGAAATATTTCTATATGGAAAGACTTTTCAAAATGAGATTGGGGGATGTGGAACTTGATGACATCAAGATGGCTGACTACAGGCACTCAGCACTCACCTCTTCCATAAACAAAACAAAGTAAAACAAAACAAAACAACAAGTAGATAACACATATCTAATAGAGTATCTAAGAGAGAACACTGGAATGCAGCAAAGAAGTGATGAAGACTCTCTGAGGCATGGATACTAGGGATGGTGTTATACAAGGGGAAGTGAAGTGCCTGGCCAGGATTGATTCAGAGCCAAGAGGGACTCCCCACTTCAGGAAAAAGAAAAGTGAGAGATCCCTAGCAGTCTACATTTCCATGGTGCAATCTTGCAATCCTCTAAACAGGAGAGCCCCACACAATTGCAGGCCCTGAACCAAGTATAGAGAGCTGCCTGGAGTCCACACAACTGCATTGTTCCAAAGAGGGAATCCACACTGAGTCCCTCCACCCCTTAGGACCCGAGCTGCTGCAGCATATCACAATTTTGAGAATGGAGTCATCACTGAAGTGCATCCTGCCCTGGAACCCAATAGCCCCTCCACCTTCATATCCCTGGGGCTCTCCTGACAACTTACTACATCCATCCCAAGGGCTACAGCATCATGACACCAGCTGCACCCAGCAGTGAAGCTGTGACCCTGGCACCTGAGCCTGTGTAGCACCCTATACCCTAGGGCACAAGTGATCCAGCACAGCAAGGAGGCTGCCCCAGGACAGAAGGAGCCAACGTGCTCCTAACAGAATCTGAGAATCACCCACACAGGGCCTGCTACCACTGTCAGTGATCCCACTCCCTCCAAAGTGGAACTGCTACTTGCCCAAGTGCACACCCCAGAAACCCAATAACTTGCCTACCTGGGTCCTTGCTACCATCACCAGCAACCCTGCCCAACCAGAGGTGAAGCTGCCATATACCTGCATGTGCTCTCTCAGATACCTGAGGAGTTATCCATTTGGCATCCCTGCCCCCAGCAAAGCTGCACCACAGCTTCCACAAACAACCACAGTTTAGGCCACTAAGGCACATACAGACAACATTGGCATTGATTACAGGTGAACAAATTATGTGGAGAGAACACTACAGCACCCTCTAAGAACCACAGTCAAAGTACCCTATCCAACTGACACTATAAGACAGTGTCAGGAAAAAGGTCCTTCCCTATGAAAGCTGCTCTGAAAACTTAGGAAAAAGGTCTGTTCTGCCACATGTAGAGATATCAATATAAGGACAGAAGAAACATGAAAAAGAAAAGAAGTGTATTATTGTCAAAGAAACACAGTAATTTTCCAGTAACAAATTCCAAAGGAAAAAAATCTATGAAATGTGAGAAAAGACATTCAAAATAATGATCTTAAGGAAATGCAGTGAGACACAAGAGAACATAGATAGACAATTCAACAAAATTAGGAATACTGCGAATGGTCAGAATGAGAAATTTAACAAAGAGATAGAGTTCATAAAAAAGAATGAAACAGAAATCTTGGAACTGAAGATTCAATGAGAGGAATAAAAAACACAATTGTGAGCTTCGACGATGGACTAACTACATCAAGCAGAAGAAATAATTTCTGAACTTGAAGGCAAGTTTTTTGAAATAGAAAGAAAAGAATATCAAGAAAGATTTAAAAAATGAAGAAAGCCTATAGGACATATTGGACACTATTAAGCAAACAAATATTTACATTATGGGAGTTACAGATGGAAAAGAGATGGGAAAAGAAATAGAAATCTATTTAATGAAATAATAGTGGATAACATCCTAAGTTTTGTAAGAAATATGGGCATCCAGATCCAAGAAGCTGAAAGACTCCTAGATTCAGCCCAGAAAGGCCCTTTCTGAGGCATATTGCAGTAAAACTGACAGTAGCTAAAGACAAAGAGAATTCTAAAAACAAGAGAAAAGCATCAAATCACACATAAAGAAATCACCATAAGACTATCAGAGGATTTCTCAGCAGAAACCTTATAGGCCAGGAAAGAATGAGATGGTATATTCAAAGTGCCAAAAGATAAAAACTGAAAGACAAGAATATTATAGCAAGCAAACTTTCCTTCAGAAATGAAAAAGGAATAAAATATTTCCCCCAAAAGCAAAAACTGAGTGAATTTATCACCACTAAATCAGCCCTACAAGAAATGCTGAAGGAAGTCCCACACCTAGAAATGAAAGGATGATATCTGCAATTATGAAAACACATAAAATTATTACACTAACTGGTAGAGCAGGTACACAAATAAAGAAGAGAAAGGAATTAAATGTTTTTCCTACAGAAAACCACCAAACTCCAAAGATAAACGGTAAGAGGGAGAGAAAGGAAAAAAGTATATACAAAACAGTCAGACAGAAAACAATTAGCAAAATTACAGGAGAAAGTTTTCATCTATCAATAACAACTTTGAATGTAAACAATTTCAATTACCCAATTAAAAAACATAGACTGGCTGAATGGATTAAAAAAAAACAAAACAAAATTAGACACAACTGTATGCTTCCTATAAGAAACTTACTTCACCTAAAATGACACATAGACCAAAAGTGAAGGGATGGAAATAGATATTCCACTCAAATGGAAACCAAAACTTAGCAGGAGTAGGTACACTTAGATAAAATACTTTAAGTCAAAAAACATAAATAGAGATAAAGAAGGTTATTATATAATAATAAAGGGATCAATTCAGCAAGAGAATATAAAAACTGTCAATATATATTCACCCAAGACTGGAGGACCAGATATACAAAGAAACACTATTAGAGCTAAAGGGGGAGAGAGATTTCAATACAATAATAGTTGGGGACTTCAGCGACCCACTCTCAGCATCAGACAAATCATTTAGACAAAAGATTAGTAAAGAAACATCAGACTTCAATTGCACTTTAGACCAAATAAATCTAACACATAATTGGAGAACATGTCATCCAACAGATGCAGAATAGACATTCTTCTCATTAGTACATGAAATTTTCATAAGGATAGACCATATGTTAAGCCACAAAACAAGTCTCGACAAATTAAATAAAATCAAAATCATACCAAGTATCTTTTTAGATCACAATGGAATAAACATAGAAATAGGTAACAACAGGAACTTTAGAAACTGTATAAATACATGACAATTAAATGAGATACTCCTGAATGACCAATGGGTCAATAAAAAAATTAAAAAGGGAATTTTAAAAAGTTCTTGAAACAAATGAAAATAGAAATACAACATACTTAAACCTATGGGATACAGCAAAAGCAGTATGAAGATGGAAGTTTATAGCAATAAACACATGTACCAAAAAAGTAGAAAGATTTCAAATAAACAACCTAATGATGCACCTCAAGAAACTAAAAGACTATAAAAAACCAAATCCAAACCTTATAGAAGGAAATAAATATTAAAGTCACAGCAGAAATAAAAAAATAGATATTAAAACCAATAAAAAAGATCAATGAAACAAGAAATTTGTTTTGTGAAAAGATAAAATTAAGAATCATTAACTAGACAAATTAAGAAAAAAAGCCCAAATGAAATCATACCAAAATGTAGACATTACAACTGATACTAGTGAAATGAGAAGGATCTTAAGAGACTATTACGAACAACTGTATGCCAACAAATTGGAAAATTTCCTAGAGTAGATGGATAAATTCTTGGATACAAAAAATCTACCAAGACTGAACCAGGGAGAAATAGAAAACCTGATCAGACCAATAACAAGTAAGGAGATTCAATCAGAAATAAAAATTTTCCCAACCAAAAAGACCAAGACTGGATGTCTTCTTCTCTGCTGAGTTGTACCAAAATTTAGAGAACTAGGCTAGGTGCAATGGCTCACACCCATAACCCCAGCATTTTGGGAAGGCAAGGCAGGAGGATTTCTTGAGGCCAGGAGTTTCAGACCAGCCTGGAGGGTAACATAGTGAGACCATGTCTCTACAAAATGAATATATTAAAAAAAAAAAAAAACTTAGCAAGGTGTGGTGGTATACACCTATAGTCCCAACTACAGGGGAGGCTGAGGCAAAAGGATTGCTTGAGCCTAGGAATTTGAGTCTGCAGTGAGCTATGATCAGGCCACAGCACTCAAGCCTGGGTAATGAGCAAGATCCTACTTCTCCCTCTCCCTCTCCCTCTCCCTCTCTCCCTCCTTCCTTCCTTCCTTCCTTACTTCATAAATAAATAAACAACAAGGAAGAACTAAAACCAGGTATTCTCAAACTATTCCAAAAATTGAAGTGCAGGAAATTCTTCCTAACTCATTCTACAAGGCAAGCATTACCCTGATACCAAAACCAGACAACACAACATAAAAAGAAAACAAAAAACCAATATCCATGACAAACATAGAAGCAAATATCCTCAACAAAATGGTAGCAAACCCAATTCAACAGAAGAATATCAGGATTACACACCACAATCAAGTGGGATTTTTTTCCAGGGATACAAGAATGGTTCAAGATACATAAATCTATAAATATGATACATCACATCAAGAGAGTCAAGGACAAAAAGCATATGATCACCTCAATAGACACAGAAAAAAACTTTGATAAAATTCAACTGCCCTTCATGATAAAAATTCTCAATGAATTAGGGATAGAATAAACTTACCTCAAAACAATACAGGCCATATATTGCATATCCACAGCTAACATCATACTGAATGGGGAAAATATGGAAGTTTTTCCTCTAAGGGCTGGAGCAAGACAAGGATGCACATTTTCACCACTCTTATTTAACAGTCTTAGAAGTCCTAGGTGAGCATTAGGCAAGAGAAAGAAAGAAAGTGCAGCTGAGTACAGTAGTGTGTGCCTATAGTCCCAGCTAGTTAGGAGACTGATGTGGGAGGATTGCTTGAGTTTAGGAGTTCAAGACTGGCCTGGGCAAAATAGTAAGACTCTGTCTCTAAAAAAAAAAAAAAAAAAGGCATCCTAACTAGAAAAGAGGAAGGAGGTTAATTCCCTGTTTGGAAATGACATGATCTTTTCTTATATATAGAAAAAACAAAAGATTCCACCAAAAAAAAAAACAAAACAAAACAAAAAACAAAAAACAAAACCCTGTGCCATTGATAAATGAATTCAGTAAATTTACAAGGTCCAAAATCAACATACAAAAATCAGTAGTGTTTCCATACACCAATAATGAATTAGCTGGAAAAATTAAGAAAACAATCTAATTTAGAATAGCTACCAAAAATTAAGATACCTAGGAATAAATTTAACGAATGAGGTGAAAGATCTCTACAATGAAAACTACAAAACACTGAAGAAAGAAATTGAAGAAGACACACAAAAAATGTAGACATCTCAATTCATGGATTGCAAGAATTAATATTGTAAAAGCGACCATATTAACCAAAGGGATCTATAAATGCAATACAGTTTCCATCCAAATACCTATAACATTCTTCACAGAAATAGAGAAACCAATCCTAAAATTCATGTGGAACCACAAAAGACCTTGAATAGCTAAAGCAATCCTGAGCAAAAAGGAACAACCTAAAGATATCACTCTCCCTTATTTAAAAATATATTACAAAGATATAGTAACCAAAATAGCATAGTACTGGTATAAAAACAGACACATAGACCATTGGAATGGAATAGAGAACCCCAAAATAAATCCACATATTTATAGCCAACTGGCTTTTGATTGAGCAGCCAAGAACATACACCGGGAAAAGGCAGCCTCTTCAATAAATGATGCTGGAAAAACTGGATATTTGTGTGTAGAAGAAAGACACTAAATCTCCATCTCTCACCATATACAAAAATCAACTCAAAATGGATGAACAACATAAATGTAAGCCCTGAAACTATAAAAGTACTAAAAGGAAACAGGGGAATTGCTTCAGGATATTGGCCTGGGGAAAGATTTTATGGATAAGACTTCAAAAGCACAGACAAAAAGAGCAAAAATAGATAAATGAATTATAACAAGCTAAAAAGCTTCTGTATAGGAAAGGAAACAATTAACAGAGTAAAGATACAACTTGTAGAATGGAAGAAAATATTTGCAAACTATTCACCTGTTAAGGGATTAACAGACAGAACTTAAACAACAGCAAAAACACAAATAATCTGATTTCAAAATAGGCAAAAGATCTGAATATAAATTTCTCAAATTAAAACATACAAGTGGCCAAGAAGTATATAAAATAAATGTTCAACATCACTAAAAATGAGGGAAATGTAAATTAAAACTACGATGAGATATAATCTCACCCCCATTAGAAGGCTATTGTCAAAGAGAGAGAAAATACCAAATGCTGGTGAGGATGTGAAGAAAACGGAACTTTCATACACTGTTGGTGGGAATGTAAATTAGGATATCCATTTTGGGAAACAGTATGAAGCTTCCTCTAAAAACTAAAAGTAGAAATACCATATGATCTAGTAATCCCACTACTGGGTTTTTATCCAAAGGATAGAAAATCAGTATATCAGTGAGATGTCTATGCCTTCATATTTATTATAGCACTATTCACACTAGCCAAGGTATGGA
>RJWJ010049645.1:0-10184 GCA_004363605.1 Indri indri | reverse complement strand
CATCTCATGAGTCCAAGGACTAAGAAAAAAGCATAACTGTATTTACCTCAAGTAAAGTGATACAGCAAAAGAATAAGAAATAAATGGGAATCAGAATCAACTTCAAATTCTGTTTGTTTCTTGAATTCCAGGTCATGCGACTTTTCTGAATCTCAGGTTCTTTATCTCCTAAATTAGATTAAAAATATCTTCTCTATTTGTGTTCCCTAAAGTAGAGGTGGGAAACGCTTATGAAATGTTAACGACCGTTTTATTATTTTAGGAGAATAAATGCAGTAAACTCATGTGGAGGTCAATTTCAACTGTTAAACGTACAGTTATACAAGGAAGATATAAATGAGGATGATCTTAGATGGCGTAATTTTCATTATTTTGTAAAAAATTTAAAGTTAATTCAGTTTGAGTTTTTTAAAAAAGAACCATATTTTGGTTATATAATTCCTCAGATAAACCAGAAAACCTAATATTCTAGCTGATGTGCTTTGAAGACCATTTGGTGCCTTTTTTGGCTAAATTTTTTTTTTTTTTTCTTTTTTTTGAGACAGAGTCTCACTCTGTTGCCTGGGGCGAGTGCCGTGGCGTCAGCCTAGCTCACAGCAACCTCAAACTCCTGGGCTCAAGCAATCCTACTATCTCAGCCTCCCGAGTAGCTGGGACTACAGGCATGCGCCACCATGCCCGGCTAATTTTTTTTTCTATATATATTTTTAGCTGTCCAATTAATTTCTTTCTATTTTTGGTAGAGACGGGGGTCTCGCTCTTGCTCAGGCTGGTCTCGAACTCCTGAGCTCAGGACAATCCGCCCGCCTCGGCCTCCCAGAGTGGTAGGATTACAGGCGTGAGCCACCGCGCCCGGCCGCTAAAATTTCTTAATGCAGTTACACAAAAATAAAATGAGGATGAGACGTAAGACAAATTAAATACCTTCATTAAACCAGGAAAAGTAAAAATCTTGTTAACCTCTAAAGTCACTTTGTACTATGTTATGCATCTAAAAATTGAAAAGAAAGCATGTTCCTACATATTACATTGAATAGCAATGAAACAATGTATAGGATCAGTGAAATCCTAGAAAATTAAAATAAATCATAAAAGTCATACTGGAATCAAATTGAATGGCAAGGTTTTGAAGAAAATGTATTTGGGGTCACTTTCCAAATACTCCTCTTCTCTCTCCCATCTTCACTATTCTTACTAGTGATGCATTCCAAAAGACACATTCCCTCTTTCTGATTAAACAAGCACACTCCTGTACTTCTTGTGAAAAGAAAAGAACTTTGACACTTTACCAACTTAAATTTGAAAATTTTAAATTATTGTCTCAAGAAAAAAAATAAAACTCGCCCCTTCCAAAATAACTACCAGTTAAACAATGATGAGATATGATATGTGTGTTTTAGAAATAATAAAATCATTTAACAAAATATCTCCATGATAGTACAGCATATGTCACTTACTGAGACACAGCATCGTTTAGTAGTTAAGGGGCTCTAGATTCCACCCGGATTCTAACAAACTACTCAGCAGCTGTATGATCTTGGGAAGTTATTTAACCGCTTCATATCTCCATTTTCTCATTCATATGTCAATAATAATAGTACCTGCCTCACAGAGTTGTTGTGAGAATTAAAGATAGCAATTATAATAGTAAAACACATAGTATACAATCAATTCTTGCTAGACTTATTTACTGTACTTAAGAAGATATCAGAATGAACGTCCCTTGTTAACTTATCTAAGACGCTTCTGTTGGCATGGTAGCAAACCCCAAGTAATGAGAAGAAAGAAAAAAACAGAAAGGTCCCTAAAAATTTATTGTTTCTAGGTCAAAATTAAATTGAGCCTCAAGTGTCAGAATCTTACATGTAACAAAGGAATCTATACTTAGAAGTAGCTTTTCTTTTAATTGAAGATTCATAACAAACATAGAAAGTACTTTAGAGCCTGACTTTAATATTATATTTTCAACAATGCTCTTGCAGGAGCACTGAGAAATACTTTCAAAGTAGGTCCATTTTACAACACAGATTATAAGAAATGGATATGTAAGAAAATGCGAAACAAAGCTTTTTAAAAGTTCCTGAAACGACTTTTGGCCTATTTTTTAATATAAAAGAAATACTGCTGTTTAAAATGAGCAAGAACTTTTTAAGGAATACTGATGGGGCAGTGGGGGATGGGGGAATATGGTGGCTCCATTCAATTGAATATCTCTTAAGTGTCTGATTTGGGTTTTGTTGTTATTGTTGTTGCACGGTTTTATTGTTTGTTTTGCCTAGCACTAATCTAAGCCCTAGCTCTGTAGAAAGCACAAACCACGAAACAAGAACTTGGCATATAAACATTAAAGCATTGTAAATGTTAATTTGGTTTTTGTTTGTTTGTAGATAACATTCCAAAAAAGGGTTTATAATAAAGAAGTTAAACTATAGAAAGAAAAAGATACATAAACAAATAGGAAAAATATCATGGATTAAATCAGAGTTCACGTAACATTTGGAGAGAAAACATGATGTGAAAAGCGCAACACAGATGTGAGCAGAGACAGAACTCTCATGTCTACAGGTGGGAGACTGCTCTACATTAGAGGGAGAGATTAGTCAACTTATTTCAAATAAAAATATTCTCCAATGTTCCCATTTGCCTGTTCTAGATTTTTCTGCTCAAGTGTCATGAGTCCATTTTGCCCTGGCTAACCTCATATACTCTCCAGTATTAATAAAATCTAAATAGTCATCCTGACCTAAATACAGGAAGGGACTTAAAGGATTATTTGGTATTCTCAAAGTAAACCACTTTGTCAAATACCGAGCATAAACATTAAGGAATGCATGGTGGCCTAACCCCATTTACAGATGATCTTCAAATCAAGCACATTATATCATCTAACGAGAAATTAATACCTTGGCCCTCTCATTTATGGATTATTATAGCATATTAAATTATTTTTTAAAGATATCAATCAATTTGATACCTTTTCTCTTTTCTAAAGCAGAAACATTAAGTCAATCTTTCTCCACAGTAACAATGACATTTGAAAGTGCTTTAGTGTTTAAAAAGCCTTCGCCTAAATTCTTGTTCTTAAACCCTCCATTCTACATCATGCACTCTAAATCTTCTGTTGAACAAGTTCTACACAGTCACTATCACTATAATAATGCATATTTGAAAATAAAATAGGAGCACATTTTCTAAAATATAATCAAATAATTGCAGAACATCCTATCTGCATTCCAAATTCTACTTCTTTTTTTTTTTTTTTACAGAATTGAGTTCTGTGTCTTACATCTTCCTTTATTACTTTAGGAGAAAAAAATCAATAAAAAACATTTTCTCTGGCATGATAGGAAAATAAAGCTTACAAATATGTAAATTCTTAAGATATCTAACTCACCATTAAGCAGGTTTTCAAGTTAAAACATTTTGACAAAATCTTTTTTTTCAATAATGTATGCATTTCACTGCCTTTGCACCCCAAAATTGTTGAACATATTGCAGTGAACCTTTCTTTAGCATGCAAACCAATACTGGTACCGAGCATTATATTCTCTCATATGGTGCTGCCTTTTGGCCTTTACACTTCCCCCTCCCTCCCCACCCCCCAAATTAAGTGTTCCCGGTTTTTCACATAGTAAAGTATGATTGTTTTTACATATACTATTCCAGTCTACTCTTTGTCAAGATTTGGCATGTTTTATTGCACTGAATAAGTCTGACCTATTACCTAATATGCCTTTCATTTTCTGGATCCAGTTTATAGAAGGCCCAGGAACTTGAAAGCCAAGAGAAATAGACTTTTCTATAACACATGATCTAAGGCTTAAATGTGACATCTATTTTATGTGGTCAGGAGTTTCTGATTCTTTCTTCCAGGTTCTTAGCTATGCACTACATGGATGACGCTGCAAGGCAAGTAACTTCTCCACAAGTGGGGTGGATATAAATTACTATACAGTTGTAATTTCAGGCAGAGCACTGTGATCAAATCAAGGTACAAAACCCTGAGTTGCTCCATAATTTAGATTCCAATTTATTTTCGTTTGTTTTAAACCTCGGGATTTGGAAGGCAGAGGCTTACATTAACTTCCTTTTTTCCTCACAAAAAGATAAATTGCAAATTTCACAATGTTTTGTAGATTTGCACCCTTTTAATAATGATGACAGCATGCCATCATCAATTTTATAGTGGATGTTGTGCTCTAGCTGTTATCCAGCAAGGAAATGGGAGAGGGAATAGGAGGAGGAGAAAGAGATGAAGGGGGAGAGAGATAAAGAGAATTTTTATTTTAGGAAGACTCTGACACAGAAAGGATGCCACTGGAAGCCAACCATTCTGCATATCAGCTAGGATATAAAAAACTCATAGAAAGGGTATATATAAGTGAATCTGAAACACAGTTTTAAGAGCTATATCAGCAGACACTAGAACTTAAAAATTATCAGATAAAGATCAATTAAAACACAATAACTGACTCCAAATTCAGTTATTGATACACAATAGACACATATATGAGGATTAATAACTGGCTGAAATGAGTTGTGAAAAAGCTTTATTTATCATGACATTTAGTCTCTTTTGGCCACATGACTTATGTTATATAGAAACTTGCAAGCTCTAGGAAACATACACTTTACCATAATGATAAAAAGGGTAAGTATAGCACTCATCTATTTCCAGTGTGGTAGCTGTGTACAAACATTAATAAATAGTTGAATGTATATATCCATGTAAATCAACATAACTGAATTTCTATTTACGAAACTTACAGTTGGTATGGAGAGTGCTTAGAAAGTATGGCAGAAATTTCAGTAATAATTGTTTGTCATAGATCTCTGTGTATTTTCGTGGAAGGTACTCAGAAGACCCCTGAAAAATAATTGTTCAAGCTAAGTGTGTGCTTGGTTGTCTGTGGCAGTAAGAGCAACTCTGTTTACAAGTTAAAATCCTGCAGTGAAAGCAGTAGGTCCGTACAACTTGCCCTCTCTCTATTTCTCAGGGGATCACTGAAAACTAATAATATTAATTTCATAGAAAGTAGAAAGTCACTTTATGTGGGTTTGCAAATTAGCATTTACAAGTTTACTTCTTTTATTCTTCCATCTTTCCTTTAAAAGATCTCTGTTGATTATCCTGACACCTGCTGGTGAGGGCACAGTTGATTCCAGTCTACTTTTCAACAACTCATTCAAATCGAAGATTCCGCAGAGGCATTTTCAGTGACAATTAAGTGCTAATTCATTCAGTTTAAGTAGTCATAGTTCTTAATTTTTAGAAGTATTACATAGGAAACAATGAGAAACATTTTAATAATTACACCAGTTCACATGGGCAGCCTTAACTCCTTGTCTATAAATGTATGTTTGATTTGATTAACCAAATGGTATTATAATCATTACATGAATCGTGATTAAAAAAAAAAGAACAAAAACAAATATAGCAGGCATCTTCCTTAAAATATAGATAAGAAACGAATAATAGTAATGGCTTAGCTTTGGTTTTCTACTTTTCTTCATAATAATGTTAGTTTTCCCACTACTTAGCAAATAAAAAGAGTAAATTGATCAGCTATCATAGAAGCCATACCACTAATTAAATAGTTGCAAAATTTGCTATTTCTTACTCAGTACCTACTCATTATGATTTACTTCTGGCTTGAACTGAGTTCTGAAGCCCACACTGTTTCTTTGGCAGGGATACAATGAACCTACTGCATCATAAATCATACTCAAAGCTATTGCACCTGCAAGCAAGTGCAGTAAACAATAAATATCAGAATTACTTTCGTAGGCTTTATGAAACTCTTGAACAAGGCAGGTTTTTAAAATTGTACACAAATGATAACATATACAGTCCATCCCATTATTCGAAACTCTTCAAATGATGGAAATTTTTAAGAATAAATTACCTAATTAAAACTTTATCTTAATTAAAACCAATAAAATTAAGAGTTTGGACTACTAATTTAATCTCTTAAAAATTGCCAAACTTATTTTTGTAATGGTGCTGACTAAAGATGCTATTTTATTTTAGTCATGTATATTTTATTCCTTTACTTTATATTGCTATAATTTTCTGAGAAGGAAAAAACATATGTATGTAGAGAGAAAAAGAAACTTTATTACACTGTTTATTAAAAATATCCTAGACTTTGAATATGTTTTATATCAACATGGATCTTAAGATATTTGAGAAAAACACAACAGAGTATTAATTTAGATAATTTTTCAGAAGTACAATATATTTGCCTAGTTTTAGAGATCTCTGCATCATCAAGGCCAAAGAAGGAAGAATAGACCATTTCATTTTTCTTTCAATTTTTTTTTATTATTTTAAATGTTTTCTCCAAGCTATACAAAGTTAAAATACATTTTAATTCCAAAGAAACATTTAAGAATAATCAGAAAAACTTTTTCAGGATGAGAGGAAAATATTCCACCTTATATCATGACAGTGTATGACATGGCCAAGAATTTGCATTAATGTCAAACTGTCACAGCACAGCAGAATACTTTATTTTCATTTTATTATTTTCAATTCAATATTTCAAATTTTTTCAATGTTTCATCTTGAATCTGAAGTTAGCACTTATTGAAAGTATAAAGTCAATGGTCATGTAAGTTATTGTAGACAGTAATGTGTAATAATAATATAAATTAAGAAACCAGTTACTTTGGCATAAATATTGCTATACCAATCATGGTGGGAAGCACAGTGTTATTATCTGGAGTGAGATTGTTCAGATATTAATTTATTCTCATGTAGAATTAAGTAAAAATCGCCACTGGTTAAAAAAAGAAAATGCAAATGCCAACGATTCATAGTATTTAGGACATGTCTAGACATTTTTAGAGAGTGCCATTTGCTTAAAGACTTGAGGCACAAACTGCAGGCACAGGGACAGATTGCATAAGATGTCACGTGCTTGCTGCAACTGTATGCATGTTATTGAATTTTTTAGAGCAAACCCATAACCATGAATAATTTAAGAGCTAATAAAATATTCAATCTGACTGATCCATTGGTTTAATTTTAAAATAAAGACGACTAATAAAAGAGGTTACATATCCTTATCAAATCCCAGGCATCAATGCAAGCAAATGGCAACCCACACATAAGGAAAACACTAATTTCTAAAAGACATACGTCAGATAAATCATGGGGGTGGAGGGAAGGAGTGCGAGGAAAATTTTCAGTGTTGACACTGGCTTCAATAAGTTTTCCCAAAGTTTAATTGTTTGGAGCTGTCACACAAGCTACACTCTGCCATCTGCAGAGGTGAGGAAGAAAAAATTAGAGAGGTGCAAGTTTAAACAAAAAGAACTAATGCAAAATGGTCCATTTCTTTCCTGAAGCCCTCTCCCTCTCCCCTCAGGCTGGCTGAAAAAAAGGAGAAATCTACTGAAGAATATAGAGCATACAGCTGCTCGAGCATTGTCTAGGAGGACCAGGATGGAAAGCCCAGGCAACATCTCCGCGGTTGGCTTCTCTGGCTGAGTAAGGGGCGCCCTCGGCGTTGGGTATCTTTAGGAGACAGAGCTCCCGTCTGCAGCGAGCCGAGCCCGACTCGTCGCCACCAGGACTCCCGCAGCTAGACAGAGCCAGGCTAGCTCCGCCACACATGCTAGATGCACAGTCTTCTCCTCCGCCCCCGCCGCCTTCCACCTCAGAGCAGGGACGTAGGGTGGCACGGTGTAGGTGCGTGTGAGTGGGTGAGTGTGTATTCGTGTTCGGGCTGAAAACGGAGACAAGAAAGGGAAAGAGGAGAGAGGAGTGCCTGCAATCCTCCTTTCCCTTCCTGCTAAGGGGTCAAAGTGCAGAAGGAATACAGACTGGATATAAGATAAAGGAAAAATATCGGCAGTGGGAGCACTCTCTTTTTTCCTATCTCTGGGGACTGGGCTGAGCAACTACAAGAACCATTACCATTTCTTAACCTTCAGTGGAGCGGCTGCCTCTGCCTGATAATTGGAAGGGCACTTTGTAAACGCAGGCGAGGCACACACCTACACACACGCCTACACGCCGGGGAAAATAGCCTCATTCTGGGGGAGGGAAGGAGGCCCAGGAAAGGCGCAGCCATGGATCTCTACTGCCAGATCTGCGGGGCATCTGACCAGCAAGACCCGGCTTCCTGGGCAAAAGCAGTCGCCCTACAGTCCACAGTTTTCCTCTGAAACAAACAGATGGATAGGATCACGGATGGAAGGTGTAGAATATTCATGCAGTGTCTAATCTCAAACGGATTTGAGTCAACGCATTTTTTAATCCAACTACCTTTTTTTAGAGGCACAGTATTTAAAACCTTGTAGTGCACTCAGCTTTCCACTTGAAACTGACTGCAGAGGATTCTATTACCCGCAGATCGCTCAGAAGGGGCCGCCTGCATCGGCGAGCAAGGAGGGGCCAGCTTCCCCCAAATCCACGCTCAGCTCTCACATGCCTCCCCAGAGCTTCTGCCGCTTCCCCTGCCCTTTTCTGGCTCTAATTTAAGCCTTGGCCGACAGCGAGACCCAGGTCCGGACGAGGGTTCGTATTGACAAGCCACACCTCGCAGAGTACCTGGAAGTCACCCAAACAACTCGGCAGGAGACTCATCGAAGTCCTGCATTTTTAAAAGGCTTTTCCCTTTCTTTCTTCCTTTTTTCTTTCTTTCTTTTCTCTCTCTCTCTCTCTCTCTTTTTTTTTTAATGCAAGTCATGCAAGGTACAACCAGACCAGCTTTTACAACTTTTCAGTTCCTGGGCGGGGGCGCGAGGGTTGGCTTGCACCGCACTATTCTCTATTTACCGATAGTTACGCTACTACCGGGAGGGAGTGCTGAGCAAAGCTCCAGTCTCCTGAGGTTAAAGGAGAGGCGGGTTCCTGGGGTTTGCTGTAATCCATGCTGCGCGTCTGGGATAGGGAGGCGAAACAAAGTCTATGTGACCTGCCAGACCCGACTCCACCTCACCCGCCACCAAAACTCCCAGAGCCTGTTTCGGGTTTGCCAACGGCTCGGCCTGGGCCCTGCTCCAGAGCACACCGCACCCCGGGGGCAGACGGCTCTGCAGCTCTCCAGCCTCTTCCCACATCAACCAGAAGACTCCCGGGGAGCACTCCTTCTCCCCGCTCCGGCCCCCACGAAAGTCCCGCCAGGCGTCCGCAGCCAGCATCGCCCGCACTGCCTAGGGAGGGCTTGCCGGGCGACTGGGTGGCCAAGTGCGCCCCGGAGTCCCCGAGTCCCCGAAACGCCGTCCCCGACCTCCTCCCCTCATTCCTCTTTCCTGGGTCTCACCCCGGTACCCCGCACTCTCTTCCCGGCTCAGCCCCGCGCACTCTGCTCAGACTTTGCGAGCACTTTCCTGGGGCTTCCAGGACTCGCCGCCTCCTCCGCGCCGCCTGCGGCGCTCGCCGCCCTTGCACGCCCCAGGGACCGCCTCCGGCCCCCTACGCAGCGTTTCCCAGGGGACTCCCGGCCCGTCCCGCACCTGGCGGCCCGGGCCCCGTCGCCTCACCTTTGTCGAACTGGGGGACACCGAGGCTGAGCCCGACCAAGAGCCAGGTAGCTACCAAGCGCTTCATGATCCCGTCTCTCGGACGTGACCCCCGCTGGTCAGGGGTCGTCGCTGAGGGCAGTGTAGCCGAGGCGGCACCGCAGGGCAGTAGTAGACTCCTCCCCTGCTGAAGAATTCAAGAAGATGTCTTCTTCCCGCAGCTCTTTCTTTAAACAAATTCTTGAAGCCGGCAAGAAAGAGTGGCGGCTAGAGAGAGGAATCTCTTCTCTTTTGCCTGCGCTCCGGCGCGCGGAGGTGCGTGAGCACCGGGGAGCCGCCGGCGGGCTCAGCCTCCGCTGCGAGTGGGTCCCCGCCGAGGCGCGGCGGGCGGGGCGCGGGCTCCTGCAGCGGCTCCGGGTCTCCCGCGCGGGCAGCAGACCCACCGGCTGACTGGCGGACGGTGCGCTCGGCTCGCGCTGCTCTCCCCGCCGCGGCTGCGGGGCTTCTGACTTGGAGAACAATGAAGCGTGAGCTGGAGGGGAGCGAGCGGGCGGCCGGGAGCGCACTGTGTACAAACAGAGGCGGCGTGCGTGTGAGCCTGAGCCTCGCAGGCGCGCTCCCAGCTCCCCCGGCGCCCGTCCGCACCCCTCCGCCCCCCGCCCTCCCCTCTCCACCCTCCCTCTTATTCCCTCCCCTGGTCTCCGGTCTCC
>RJWJ010049644.1:0-10187 GCA_004363605.1 Indri indri | reverse complement strand
CCTCATCCAGCCTGAATGAATCCTTTGTGACCGAGACAGAGAATTCTGGTAGATGCTGTTTTTGGTTCCTGATTCTTCCTTCCCTCCCTGCTTTTGCCATGATCCACCTTGGCAGAGTATACCTTCCTTCTCAGTTAACTTTTGGCTTGGTATGACTTGCCCTCACCAGGAGTATGTGAGCAAAGGTATCTTTCAACCTAAGGTTTTAAACGTGCTTGCATAGTTTGGCTAGCCCTCCTTCATTTTTGCCATCCACTAACAAGCCCTGGGTAGCCACTCATCCCGGAATAGGTGTGTTGGAGTCAGTCTAAGTGTAGAACGGTTGCCTGAGTCACAGCTACCCTATCTCACCTGTGGGCCCATGAGTAAAAACATAAATGAATATTTGTAATTTTAGCTGCTACGATTTTGCGGCGTGCTTTATATGTTACTGCAATCCTGGTGGGGGTTGTGGGGCTAGCAGCATACCACACTCACTCAGGTCCTGCTTGGCCACATTGAGTGGCCATACCCTGTCTCTGACACCAAGAGAAGTCGCTGAACAAGAGGCTACTCTGCTCCCTGCTCACGGGTCTGTGTAGGAACCAAAGGTGGGTAGACCAGGGCCAGCTGCCTCAGTGCTGGCCAGGGGAGGCCATGACGAGCAAGATCAAAAGACTGAACTTTCCGAGGCGTACATAAGAAGCGCTGTCTGGGCAGGAAGCCGTGGAGGACGTCGCAGAGTGGTATTACCAAAAACAAGTTGTAAAACAGTAGGGGGGAAATATTTATAAACTGGAAACAATAATAAAAATATTTATCAACCACAATATTGGAAAAACAATTAATTTTTATATGCTCCATAGGAAATATTACAAAACCATAATATGAAGAAGTATTCAAAGAGTATGTAGCCAAAAATGTAAAAAGAAGACATTCTAGAGTTGTATCAAGAAGTTAACTAATAATAATAATAACATGATGCTAATTTTGTAACGTTCTGGTGTGTGTTAACTTTTACCATTTGTAGTTTCTTGTGATTTCTTTTTGCATACTAAAAAATATTCTCTTTCAGTGTCCTTGTAAGGTCTGGAAAAGAAAATAAGAAAAACTATTCTCCTCTGCGTCTAATTTTGTTTCTCTTCTTATTTTTCTTAAAGAGAGCCACACAGTTACAAGAAAGACATGGATCCTGAAGCTGAGGCAGTTGCATCTAGTGATGAGGGAAGAGCCTAGAGCTGCCAGAGCCACCGTGAGGTGACTATGGATGAAGCTGACCCCACAGGTGACACAGCAGTGGGGTGGAGCACTCTGGGGTCCTTGGTGTCATAGCTGGAGTCACTGAACAGGCCACACTTGAAGTTGTTACTGGCAGTGGAGTTTTCAGTTCTTGAGCCAATAAGGTCCTTTTATTATTTAAGCAAACATGAGCTTTTAAAATTATTTTTGTCACTTGTAATACAAAGTGTCCTAATGGAAATAATAGAGACAATGCATATAAAATGCAGTTCTCTGAAATACCATTCATTCTTTTCATTTCTTTTGGGTCTTATTATGTCCTAGCTCAGACTCTCATCATTTCTTACCTAAATTATTAAAATAGTATCCCTGCTTCCACAACTCACTTTCTAGGCCTCAGTTTCTATACTATAAAATGGGTAGAAGCCGTGCCTTGCTCAATGACGTGGTTATTGTGATTACTATAAATGATCAGGCATGTCAAGCTTCTAGCATGTTCTTTGCCCAGAGCAAGTGCTCAGTCACTTTCTTCCTCTCTCCAGTTTCTCCCCTATTTGCTTGAATGCTTTATTTGCTTCACATCTGATCATGCCATCCTCTTCCTCAAGGAATTCTCACTCTCTACTGAGTAAACGTAATATTTCTTTCAAGGTCCTATAGCCACTCTGTGCTGTGATGGTTAATTTTAGGTGTTGACCTGGCCGGATTAAGGAACACCCAGAGAACTGGGAAAGCAGTACTTCCAGGTGCCTGCGACTGTGAGGGCATTTCCAGAGGAGGCTGATGTGTGAGTCGGGGGCCGAGTGAGGAGATCTCTCCTCAGCGTGGGCAGGCACCATCCCACCGGCTGGAGGTCCTGGATAGAACAAAACAGGCGGAGGGAAGGCAAAGCGCGCTCTCCCTCCTGGAGCTGGAAGGCTCTTCTCTTGCCCTTGGAAATCGGAACTCCAGGCTCTCCAGCCTTTGGACTCCAGGACTCAGAACAGCGGCCCCCGGCTCTCAGACTGAGAATTACACCTCCGGCTCTCTGGTTCTGAGGCTTCCACGCTGGGACTGAGCCATGCCGCTAGCATCCCAGGGTCTCCAGCTTGCAGACGGTTGCCATGGGACTTCTGAGCCTCCCTAATTGCATGAGCCAGTTCCCCTAATAAATCCCCTCTCATCTGTCTATAGCTTTCTATCCTCTTGGTTCTGCCTGTCTGGACGACCCTGACTAACACAATACTTCAACGCATTCTGTGAAGTGTTTGCTGTTTCTGGAACACATTGGGCACTTTCATAATCTTGATCATGGTGCCCTTCGAATTGGGTGCTTTCTTTTCCTCTCTAGGCTACTCAGAAACCCTTCAACATGGATGCTGTTTCCTTCATGAAGCCCTCCGGAATCGCCACACTAACGTCTAGATCCCCGCGGTGCTGCCGCACTCTTCTGACACCTCTGTCCCAGCATTTACTTTACTCTGCCTCTTTCTATAGATGACAATTTACAGGATGTCTCTCTACCAGGCTGTAGGCTCCTCGAGGACAGAGCTGCTTCTGTTTCTCCCTTGTTTTTCCCACAGGGCCTTGCGTAGTGTAAGGGGCTCAGCTTGGGGTGACTCGTTTAAGACGTCCCCCCTCCCACATCCCTCCCAAGGTGCGATGTCTTGGTTCCCTCTCATTTTAACAGTCTTGGGTTCTGAACCATTTACCTCAACTTCTTCAGACCTGTTTCTGCTCTCAGCTTTCTGAGCTATCAGCTTTTCCTTCTCTTTGTTCCATCCTCATTTGCTTACTTGTTCATTTAATAAATAAATCTTCATTTATTGAGTGTGATCCAGGTGCAGGAAGTCTGGAGATGAACAGAAGACTCGTGTCTGCCTGCACGAAGTGCTTGTTCTGGTTGGGGCGAGGTGGTGGGAGTGGGAAATAAATGATAAACAGATAAATAAAGGAGTAGATTTCAGAGCATGGTGAGCTACGAGGGAAAGAGAGAAGGGGGATGAGAGGGGAACACGGTGGTCAGGAAGGCCAAGAGCTGAGTGACGACTGAGGCTCATGCTGTCCACTGTGGTCCGTCTTGTCCCGTGAAGTGCACTGGACTGTCGTGGGTGATGCTTGTTCTGGCTGCCCAGGTCTTGCGTCCCTCTCTCGGCACCACACCCAATGATGTGACCACTTTCTGTGGGGCCACAGAAAGACTTGTCCCCTTGGAGTAGAAGCAACCATTTGATGTCGTCAGCATACAGCTGGCATCTGGGTAAAGTCTCTAAAGCAACACAATGCTCAGGAATCATGATGTGGGAGACTTTCTCTTTCCTTGTGGCTTTCCTAAAATGCTATGCAAAAGAAAAAAAAGGAAGCAATCAAACTTAAAATTCTATCAATGAAAAGACAGGAGCTTTCATATCTTTTCTCCCGCTACATTTCCTGATTTGATAATGATCTTGATAATTCGTAAATGGCTTTTCCAACTTCTCCTTTTTCTTGTGCCCTTTTTCGCTCCATGGCAGCGGGCACGTGTTTTGTTCTTTCCCTAACTTAGTCACTGGAAATTGGAATTCTAATTTGTTTGGGAAGATCTCTGTCAACCTTACTTTGGGTGACAGCGGGGCTGGGGACCAAGAGCACAATAGGCTGCACTTCACCCTGTTGACAAAGAGTTTAAGAATAGATAAAACCAGATGATCCTATGTAATGGGATATAGATGTTGGAATGCCATTATTTAAAGTTAAGAAATAGAATGGGATTTTCTTATTTAAAGCTCTAGCTTCTTTGGGGAGCTATACTAAGCATTTTAAGTCAATTTCTTGTTAAAATCAGATGCAACATAAATTACAATTTTATGAATTCTGATTAGAAAAAAATTTGAATTCTTAAAATAGAAAATATCTACTGTTACTCATTGTTTTTATTTCTTCTTTAAATCATTGGGTTTTCAGATTCAGTTTGTATCTACAAGTAATAAATGTTCACATGAGACATTTTAGCACAAATTTATTCACACACATTACAGTGACTCGTTTGCTTGGGTTTCTGGGACTCAACCTTCTCATCATGTCTAGTGCTCGCTTTGAGATACTTTCGAGAGTAATTCTCTAATTGAGATTTGTGCTTCAGCACAAAATGCAGATATGCCATTAATAGAAGTTTTGAAAAATGTTTTTGCAAACTGTTTGCCTCCCCCTTCACTAATTTGTCATCTGTCCTAAGTGGACGTGAAGACAATTTAATGAATACAGTTTACCACAGACTTTAGCAAAAAATAAATTTGATTCTGGAGCCCCACAAACGATAGAATCTCAGAAATGAAAAGAACACAGAAAGGTCATCTGGTTCGTCCTTCTTCATTCAGACAGGTTTGCACTTCTCATTACAGCTGCGTGAGAATCTATCCTCATTCTGAAGACATCCCAGGAAGAAGATCTCACCAGCTCTCTCGTTATCGCTAATGTGAAGCATCCATCATTTGCGGAAAATTTGTCTGAAGGACATCTAATTTCCTCATACTGGAGTTTATTCCCATTTCCTTTAAATGAGACTTCAGTGAGGACTACATGAGATTTCTGTTAACCAACCACTTTAGAGAAATGGGATTGAAGGAGACAGCAGTGCTTATAAAGCTCTTAGAACAGCGTCTGGCATATAATGGGCTCTCAAAGTACGTCAGCCACCATAATAATAATAATGATCACGATCATTATTATGGAGGGAAGCATTAGGGTTTTTGTCTATTTGGTGAGAAAGAAACATTGAGTAATTTGGGGATTAGTAGCTCTGACTGCCTGGTGGGGGCTGATTTGGGTGTTGTAAACTGAGGCTGCACCTTGGGTCGGTGGCAAAGAATGCTTGATTGATTAATGGTCAACGTGGGTGAGGCAGGGAGCATGGAAGGAATGGCCACATTGTGCCGACTGTTTGCCATCCCTGTAAGGACGATTCTAAGCTTTTTTGAAGTCAGAGACCCCATCTTATTATTCTTGGGTCCTAGTCCTCAGCACAGCGCCTAGTGCAGAAAGACACAATATGTGTTGAATCATTGAATGCTGACTATTTCAAAAATCACTCAACAAAATATTTGTAAGTTATCATATGAGTGTTATTCCTGTCTTCCAGTACGGTGGTACAATTAAAAAAAAAATTCGTGCTTGAACATATTTCTGTTTCTCGGGTCAACCTTTCCTTTTTCACCTTTCCTGTTTTCTTTGATTTGGCCAGAGAGGTCGCTGTGACTCTCTTCTGAAGGTGTTTTAAGTTCTTCCAGGCTATTTGTGAGTTATGGAGACCAGAAGTAAAACCCATGTCTTCTGACAACCTTGAACACTGCGATGAGTTCTGATATTTTGTGCTCTGTACTGATGCTTCCTGGCAGCACATTCCATTGTGTGCAGAACGATAAAGTTGAAAGTCATGTGAGCTGTCACGACGTGTCAGCCAATCAGAGGCATCCATGCAACATTCAGCCCCGATCGGGGCCATTGGCCATGTTGCCAGTCGTGCTCTACAATGCTCGCTAGGGGACTGGATAAACTATAGTTCTTAGAAGACTTGCCAGGGAGGGTCTGAGGGTTGAGAAATGAAAACCCTGGGGCTGAATATGCTCATTTTTGGCTCCAGCACTCTCTGCTGTTCTGTTGCTGTCTGAGTCACACTGTTCAACCCATCTGTTTACATGAGGTTGAATATGGAAGAAGGTGGAAAAGGGAGGAAAAAAAAATCTGTTTTTAGTTTTCTCAGGGTAGATGCCACGCTCTTATTCCCCCTCCTGCCTCCATTTTTTTTTTCGTGTGGCCCAAATTGTGCCCTGTGGGGTTTGTTTGTCTAGGGCTGAAGGAAGAGGGTGAAGAGGGTAGGCTGGAGCAAAGAGAGGAAGGGACCATACCTTGGGGAGGGGGGGAGGGAATTTTGCAACCAGGTCAACAGGGAGGAGATCAGTTTTTATTACATTTCCCTTAATTTAGATGGAATGTGGGAGTGGAAGACTCCTCCCCTGACATCTCTCAATTACTTTCTCTCTTAGTCTGTTTCTCTTGAATTTTCAGAAAAGGAGGATTCAGGAGGTGAGTGTGGTGGATAGAATGGAGAAGCGTATGAAAGAGAAGATTTATATTACCTTCTGTGGACAGGTCGCCCTTCCCCTGGCGGCTGCCGACCCTCTGGGACGACTGGAGACTCCTATCAAGTTTTCACTGGAACAGCTGCTCCTGGGTGGTGCAGTCAAGCCTGAAAGCCTGAGGTGTGGGGTAAAGCAGGCTTTTTGGGGATCCCTCTTTCCTCCTCTGTAGCTTTGGACCTTGAGCATTGGCCCAGAGCAGAAGACCTCTTGGAGGCTGAATGAGCAGTGAGCGCACTGCTTCTCGTCTAATTCTCAGAACCCAGGACCAAATCACTCCACATCACCAGCCCCACCCTCTTCTGCTCACCAAAATGCATCCTCCACGTGCTTCTTCATCTTTTAAATGAAATGACACCCATGGTGGCAGTTGTTCATGCATCTTGGCCCCTGTAGATTTAGGAAGCTGCATGGTGGTATCTGAACTAGGAAGGCAGAGGGAGCGAATGGAGGAAGGTGTTATCTAGCCCTCGGCCAGCCCTTCCTCCCCGTGACTTCTCTCCACTCTGTCGTCCGTGTGGGAGTTGGCTTGGAGAGACCAGGCACTTTGGGCTCACACCTGTGTTGGGGCACAAATACACTGGTAATATTCTACTTAATATTATACACATCCCTCCTTCATTAATTTCACTCAGGCAAGTGTCTTTGACAACAAGAGTGAGGAAATGTTGGTATGGAGAGCTGCAATTTCTTAGAAGGTGTCATCCCTGAAACTTTTAGACTATTAAGCAAAGGTCTTTAAGGTAAAGACTGCAGTGCATAGACCCAGCACTCTATTAACAGACAAAATGAGGAAGTTCTCTTTGATGGGAAGGAAGCATAGCAGAGCAAGAGCTGACATGGTCCCAGTGGTCAGGTGCCCAAATTCTGCCGTGAGGATGCCTGGGTCCAGATCTTAGTTTTATTAGCTATGCAGCCTTGGCCAAGCTACTTAACTTCCCTGTGCCTTGACTTCCTCATCTGTAAAATGGCGATGATAGTAATACGAGTATTATGAGGAATAAATAAACAAATGTATGTACAGCACTTGGCACATGGTAAGCGCTATATAAGCTTTTATTAAATAAATAAGCCTCTTTCCTCACTGTCCGTCAACCTCTTGCCTTGGGGAGACCGAATCAATGGGTAATCTTATCATTTACCTTACCAGTCAGACAGGACTGGCTATATAATTTGCGGGGCCTAATGCAAAGTGAAAATACAGTGCCCCTCATTCAAAAACTAGAAAGAATTTCAAGATGGTGACAGCAGGGCATTAAATCAAGTGTTCACCCTTCTAGTGTCATCTGCACAAGTCACACACCCATGAAGCTGGCCCTGAAGTCAGGAGTTAAGACTTGATTTACCCAACAAAGACTGTCAGGAATTGGCAGAGACAGACTATCTCAAAACTATCTCAAAGCTGTTTGATTATTTTACCTCAGAATCTTGGCAAGGTGGTTTGTGTTGACTTTTTTAAAAATATAAACCAAATGCCACACATCTGTCTGCTGTGTAAAAGGATTCATTTGAAAAGGAGCGTGCAGTCCTTCTTTTCTTTGAATGGTGATGGATTCAACTTTTATTCCCCGCCCCAGATTTGGCAGTTTTATTCTACACTTCCTCCAAAAGCTACCTGCCTAAAGAGTCAGTAATGAGGTGTCAAGAAACCATGGGTTGTTGGGTGGCAGGCATGTGTACCAAGCTTAATGTGAAAGTGGCTTCATGCAGAGAACTGAAATGACACAGATGATTCATTTACACATTTATTTTCTATCTCGCTTATTCTACCAGACTGAAATGGAGAACAATGCCGGCAATTTTATAGACATTTTGACATAAAGTAAACAAGTATTTTGATGTTGAACAATTGTACAGACTACTACATGCATATAAGTATGCTGATTGGTGCAGAAATATTGAGTTGATCAGCAAAACTATTAATACGAAATCACATTTTCTTTTTATGGAGTTAAAATGCAGCAGATATGGGGACATTGATACAAACACCATTAAATGGGAGAGAAAGGCATTGTATTAATGGTGCAGGATGGACAGCTGAACAAACACGAGTATGCTAAATCGTATCCTCTTTACAAAACTGAAATCAAAACATTTTGTATGCAAATATAATGAAATAAAGCAAGTTGAGGCAGATGAATGAGACTAGACAAGACTTAACCACTTATGCATATACTTTAACTTCTACTGAGAGTTTGGATTAAAAGTATTTCAACAAAGCATAAGATGAAATGCTAATTGCATGGACAGGACAGGATAACTCAACTGAGAAATCTGAAAAAAATAAAATACTGATTGTGCTTTTTTTTTCCCTGCAGCATTCAGAGCATTCACAGACTGGTATGAAAACCTTCTAAAATACTCAAGTTAATAAAAGTGAATGATGTTTCATGCAACTGTATCTGCAAATTTAATACCATGTATAACTTAGAAATATGAAATTGTTTTCCTTAATACACACACACATATATATATATAGCAATTTTAAGAGCTATTACTTTAATGCTTAATTTCTGATACTCTATTCTTTAGGTTTTAAAAATAGTTTTGGGTGTTTTCAATCTGGGAGATGTTAGGGACTTAATAGAAAAAATTAAAATCTCTACAACTTGTGAAAAAAAATAGCTTGTATATGAACCTGTTTTATAGGGAATCGCCCATGATTATTCCCAACAAGGTTTTTTGTGTACATTAATTAGTGGTAGTACTGAACAATTTCACATACATTTTCATAAAATTATTATGTGCGTCTTCACAGAGTTGTCCTGAGTTTAATAATAAGCTAATAATCTTAGCATTAAATGTTGAATTAATAAGTTTGGGGAGTTAGACAAATTCTTAAAAATATGACTCTAGTTAACCAGAAAAGCAGTAGATAATTCAGGCTCTCCGTCATGACTCTAAACACATACGCACCTACGTGCACACAAACACATTCAGCCTTCTCAAAGCCAATCAACTTTCAAAAAATATGCACTGTAAACTTTAGCTTCCTTCATTTAACTCATTTAGAGATTTGCCTTTATTAGCTTTTTAAAACTTTTTTCTCCCTTTCCTTTTATCTCATCATCTTCCTTCCTTCCTCCCCCTTCTCTCCCTCCCTTCCTTCCTCTTCCTCCTCCCTCCCCCTCAGATGCTGTCCTTTGAAAGTCTATAGATTAATTCTGTAGATACCCAACTTCAATTTTTGGAGACTAAAATGAAAAAATATGTACTTTTGACTAATGAACCTCCATAGACGGGTCACTTCTGAGGGATGTACGTCCTTTGGGTAGTGAAAAGAGCTAATGCCAGCCAGGTAAAAATGCACCACGATGTCCTTCCTTTATTTTACACATAATAGTCATGAAAGAAACCATTTGAGGCAGGTCTACACTGGCGATGGAAAATAATTTAAGCCATTATATGGGAAAATTAGTAGATATTTCTCTTCAGTTTGTTAGCAGGCGACACTTTTAAACTGAGTTACTTGATGTAATTTGACTATGCCGCTATGATGCAGAGTTTTTATTACAAGCTTGAAAAAACAGTTAAAAAATACTACTACTTCAAATGCTGTTTTAACTAAAAGCGTTATTACACTGTCTCAAACATTTAAGGACTAGATGTTGAGTAAGCAGTTGACAGTTGGTTTCGTACCATGGCCTATGTACATGACACCATGACGTAAGGTGTTGGCATAGCAAGATGAGACAATCACAGTAGCAGCTTTTAAATGCCGCAGACATGGGACAGTCAACGTTGAGGTTTTACATAAGCTACATAGAGACAGGTAAGAAATACATTTAGTGAGCTGGTTGGACAGCATAATGCTTTATCTGAATACTATTTAATAAACTAGGAACTTTATTTTTTTTTTGAGAAAACAGAGGATTA
>RJWJ010049643.1:0-10178 GCA_004363605.1 Indri indri | reverse complement strand
CAAGGAAAGTTTCACTTGGATGCTCCATCAGTGGTACAACTAGCTCTAGGATTTTTGCAACATTGCAGATAACCATGAAATCATTTTGTGTCTGTAAGAATAAAATCAGTGCTTTATGAATACCCAAAACCTGAAAAGAAACCCTATGCACAGCTTTATGTATTTGTGGTGGGGTATAATTTATGTAAAGTTTCATTTTCTAAAAAAAGTTGATGAGGTAAGAGCTTTTTCTAAGGTATGGAAGGAAAAGCACCAGATAGAGTATCAGGAATCTGGATCCTAGCTCTATCACTACACCATGTGATCTTGGAGTCACCTAAACACAATGCTAGTTACTTTTTTCCCCCTAAAATGCAACACAATTCAATTCTTAAAAAAGGTATTTGAATATTAACACTATTGTACAAAGACTGGTACAGTTCTTACAATTAATACTTTTCAAGCTGGGGTATGTTAACCCAGTAGTTCTCAACTGGGGGTGAGTTTGCTGCCTCCTCTCCCCATCCAGAGGTATGTGGCAGTATCTGGAGACATCCTGGTTGTCATAATGGGACTCAGCGGGGTGCTACTGGCTTCTAGTGGGCAGATACCAGGGATGCTGCTGAACATCCCTGTTGTTAGAACAGTCCCTGAACAACAGAGAATAATCTAGTCCTAACTGTCAATAGTGCTGAGGCTGAGAAACCCTGTGGTAAACTTTTTAATGGTAGATAAAAATGTAGAACCCCAGATCTAGACATAAGGCTTCTTTATTTTAAATTTAAACACATTTTTCTTTGAGTAAAAAAACTAAGCATGCTTAAAAAAAAAGAGGCAGAGTATTTAAAAAAATCAAAAGGTACCAAAGGATTTACAATAAAAAGTCTCTTTCCCACCCATTCTCCAGCCACCCAGTTCATCTTGCCAAAGACGACCGAAGTTACTAGTTTTCATTTGTGGAGTGAAGCTTCCAACATATTTTTTTTTTTTTCTTTTGAGACAGAGTCTCACTCTTTTGCCCAGGCTAGAGTGCCCTGGTGTCAGCCTAGCTCACGGCAACCTCAAACTCTTGGGCTCAAGCGATCCTACTGCCTCAGCCTCCCGAGTAGCTGGGACTACAGGCATGTGCCACCATGCCTAGCTAATTTTTTTTTCTATATATTTTTAGTTGTCCAATTAATTTCTTTCTAATTTTAGTAGAGACGGGGTTTCACTCTTGCTCAGGCTGGTCTCGAACTCCTGAGCTCAAACAATCTTCCCGCCTCGGCCTCCCAGAGTGCTAGGATTACAGGCGTGAGCCACCGCGCCCTGCCCCAATATATGTTTTTAATCTAGTCAAACTACTACTCCTCATTGTTAGCAGTGGATTACTGACACTCATTTGGACTTTTTGAGCTTATTATCTCACAGGTTAAAAACTTTCCCACCTCAAAACCATCTTTCCTTTTAGGATCCCTAGAAATTAAAAAAAAAAAAAAAAAAAAAAAGCTGAATACTTCTTTCTAAATAGCTTAGAAATCCTGTCATTTCCTGCCATCGCCCATTTTAAACCCCTTTAAGCAATAAGAGTTGAGTTAAAGTGGTCTAGGGATAGGAGAGTTTTTGTTGAGTAAGGGATGAATTCACTTGAGAACCACTGCTAACATTTTACTTAAAAAAAAAAAAAAAGTAGGAGCATTTTCTGAAACTTCTTTTAACATATGGACCTGGAAAATCAAGTAAAAGAAATGTCTTAAATTCCAAAGAGGCCGGGCACGGTGGCTCATGCATGTAATCCTAGCACTCTGGGAGGCCGAGGCGGGCGGATTGTTTGAGCTCAGGAGTTCGAGACCAGCATGAGCAAGAGTGAGATCCAGTCTCTACTAAAAAAAAAAATAGAAAGAAATTATCTGGACAACTAAAAATATACAGAAAAAATTAGCAGGGCGTGGTGGCACATGCCTGTAGTCCCAGCTACTCGGGAGGCTGAGGCAGTAGGATCGCTTGAGCCCAGGAGTTTGAGGTTGCTGCGAGCTACGCTGACGTCACGGCACTCACTCTAGCCAGGGTAACAAAGTGAGATTCTGTCTCAAAAAAAAAAAAAAAAAAAAATTCCAAAAGAAAAATTTTTAAAAAAGATGGAAATCATGAAGGAAAAGAACAGTAGAATATAACATTAAGATAATATTTGAAATGAACATAATGTAAGATGGTTTAATACCTAAAATATTTAAATTATTTGAAGAATTTTCAAAAACTGAAAAAAAGCCCTATAATACTAAGGGAAAATGGGCAAATGACATGAAAATAATATGAAAATTCATAAAAAAAGCAAGTCCAATTGGTCCATATCATGAAAAACTGCTCAACTTTCTTGGAAGTCAGGGAAAGAAACTGAAGCAATGATTATTCCTTTACACCTGTTAGACTGGCAAAGAGTATAAAAATAATGACATTGATTGTCATATATAGCTTTTCAAAAAGGCTATATAAAACATAACCACCAGCAATCTCACAAGATCTATTCAAAATCAAAATCAAAATAATCATTCTCTCAACCTAGCAAGTCCACACTCTGTCCCAACAAAGTAAAAGCACTAGTAGTACCTAAAGGTATATAAATAGGAATGTTTATTAAGAAATTATTTGTACTAGTGAGCAATAGGAAACAATGTAAATACCTGCCAAATAGGAAAATGATTAAATAAATAATAGGACACCCATAAAATGAATATGTAGCCATTTAAAAGAAAGAATTGGATATATACCAGGTCATGTGCGATTAATAGATAAGCTTAACAGGTATGTATATAACATAATTTGATTTTTAAAAAACCTGGTCAACCATTTATATATGTTTGTGTGTCCAAAATTATAGAATCATGGATATAGAATATAATATTCCAGGTTGTTTACTCTGAAAGGAGAAGAAATAAAGATGGGGATAGAATATAAAAACAAAACCAAAAAACATTTAAAGAGGTGTCTAACATGTATGAGATGGGTCTTATTTACATAACTTTGTATTTGTTTATATACAGACATAAAAATATGCAAAGTGTTTTAAAAGTGATCTTGCTTTCAGAAATACTGACTCAAAATCACACAAGGACTATTTATACAGGTTACATTATTATAGTCCAGATTCTACTAGCAGACAGATATGGGGCCGAATTCTAACTTTTGGACTGGTTAGCTATGTAACATTGGGCCAGTTACTCATATTCTCTAAGCTTTAGTTTCCTTATCTGGAACTGAAATAATAATAGCTCCTACCTCACAGAGGAAATGAAATAATACATGTAAAATTCATCACAGTCTCTGGTACTGTACTCAATAAATATTTGTTATTATTCTTGGCCACAGATTACATATTAACCAATTTATCTCTGGATCCAATACAAGGCTTAAAGATAGAATTAGCATCTCAGAAGCAACATAAGTTGTTTTTAAGTATTTTAATCCCTTGCTACATTCCTCAGTTCTTAAAGTTTTCTCAGGAAGTCCTGAGGTTTTCACCAGAATTTGTAATTTAGATCACCAAAAAACTTAACCATATCAGCAAAACAAATGTAGTAAACAGTTAAAATGAGCTCCTTAGGAACATTAGGAACACAGTATGTGAAAACCATTTACTTTGTAAGTTTTTAGAGAATTTTAAAATTTAACATCTGTAACAAACCACTTAACTTACTATGCTTATATATATTTTTTAAAATCTTACTTTATTTGCTGGATTATTTTACTTAAGGAATGTTTAATTTTCATATTTTGTTTTATGAAAACATAAAACATCTCTGGTATGATATTAGATTTTCCATATTCAATATATTGCTCTATTATAAAAATAAGTAAAATAAAATACGTTTATAACATATTATAAATGACAAATGAAAAGTAAATTCAGAATCCAAAAGATAGTAAATTCCTCAAAGACAGGAACTCTGCTTCATTTACCTTTGAATCTTGCACAATAGCTATAACATTTATTAAGCATTTACTGAAGGTTTGCCTTGAGGAGTTTACAAAGAAATGGAGCCTGAACGTTATTTATAATATACCGGAAAACTGATGTTTGTAGATAATGTGCTATAAGTATTAGAACATATATGTGAATAAATGACACAGCTGATCTGCCAGTGAGAATGTGGTTGACACATGTGAATTCTAAATTTAAAACACTTAATATATGTTTTATGTAAGAAGAAAAATAAGACAGCTCTATACTTACACTACATTTAGTGGTAAGGTATGGTTGCATAGTCATGGCATGTTTAACCATCAGCTGGGGTCTTATTTTGCTGAATAAGAACAAAGTGGTTATGCAAGCTACCAATCTTCCCGAATTCACACCTTTATTGTCAGAGTCTAGAAAAACAAAGAGAGATAAAACACTAAAATATGGCAAGGCAGTGGAAATTATGCAGAATGTTATTTAAATTACTAAATATTATCCCCTGAATAGATTTGGTATAGGCCTCCGTATAATGGATTAGTATTTATGATACTAGACTTTCTATATCTTGTTTTTTCTTTGTTATAGAAATTCATATACTGAAGACAGAACAAAGAGGCCATGGTATAGAAGGCAAATTTTACACTAGGAGGAATAGGATTGAAGTTAAAAGTAGAATGGAAGTTAGGAAGTTTAGGGATTGGCTTTTGGGAATAAATGTGGTGTTGGTTATATCCAAAAATTACTGGAAGTGAATATAGGAAAGAAAGTTAGCAATTTAGCTGAGGTGATAACTGTATTTAAAGGTACTGGGAAAAAAGAGATGGTTGCTGTGGTAGAAGAATTAAAAAATGGGAATGACAGAAGTTGGACCAATGCTATATTAAAAAGTTAAACAAAATGCTGTTCTAGTGGGAGGACAATGTTGCTAGTTAGGAGACACACTGATTCTTAGGGAACAAATTAAGTTTTAGAGGGGACTGGCAACTTTTTAATATTAAGGGATACCAGTATCACCCCTAAATTCTAGGATGGGGAAAAATAGGGGGAACAGAACAAGGAGATAAAAAGAAAAAAGAGGTACACATGGAAAATGAAAAAAAAAAAAATTAAAAAAATTGCAGAAAAAATATAAAGGATAGCAACAATTTCTTTATGTGCCATAAATGGTACCTCTGTTAGAGGCTACTGGCCCCCATTTCTGGAGAATGACCAAGGCTGACTGTTGTTTCTCATTAATGTGCATTAGGAGATGGAAAGTAATGTTAGTTTTGAGTGCTTTAAGCAATGGGTATCAATTTTTATATTTTTATTATTTATTTATAATTGATTAAAACTTTCAGATTTGTGACTGGTAAAGAATATGATAGATATTATAAATAATATTAGGAATATAATACAAATCTTTTAAAAAAATTTTTATAATAGCTAAAACTTCATTTTGAGAGAAAATTTTATGTGATTTAAGAGATATCAGTTTTGTGGTAAGTGTCTTTAGCTAAATACATATTATCTCCTGGGCTTACTTTTATTCCTGTTCAACACAACATCTGAAATTACACGCCATTGAAAGATATCTGGAAGAGGTGAGGCCTAGGCTTTTATTACACTGCTCTAAATAATCTTAGTCAATCTTAACCTAGGAATATAATCTAGGATGCAACATCAAATAGACACCTATATAACAAAAACAAATTTCATTTAAAGGTGAAGTAGTTAATGTATTAGGCACGCAGAGCCAGAGGCAAAAATGATAAATATGCCCAAAGTATTTTAAAATATCTTATAAAATCAACTAAAGACCAATATATAAAATGTCTTACCAGCTAGAGATTCCTCATATTTAAGAATGTGCTCAACTAGGTTATCAACAAGTTGAGTACAAGCTTTCTTCACAGGTTTATATGAGGAATCCTCTTCGGACTTCAACAACTATATATGTATATATATAAAAAAAAAAATCCCAGTATAATTATTCATTAGGCAATAATAATATAAACACATTAAACGTGTCCATAAGTAATATCCTTTTAAGTTTGTCATTAACATTTAACACTCAAAGTGCAAATTAATGAAACAAAAATATACGGCATGCTTAAAAATATCTTATAAACCAGTAATTTATACTTTCAAACGATTTTAGTAAGAAATATTTAACTGCTATAAGACCTGAGGTAGGATATGAGAGATATAGAAAAGGTGACCTTCCTTTTTCTCCCTTACTCCAGCCAGAAACAAAGCATATCACTCAATATTAGCTGAATTATTTTAAAGAACAACTATAACTGTATTTGAATTGCACCTTAAAATTTACAATTATAAAACAAAAGGGTATATTTCTTCTCTGCATTATCATTTGTGAAATCATTAACAATGCTAGAAAAGTGTTATGAATAATGACATGGGGATAGAGATCATTCTAATTATAACTAAAATCAATTCAATCTTTCATAATCATAGGTCAATGGAAAAGTAATTTAAGATATACCTGTTTTGCTAATAAAATCAGCTAATATAATTCTGGGGATATTAAAGGAATCAAATGTGTAATTGATTTCTGTGAAGAGTTCCAATGTTGTCAAATATAGCATTCAGCCATATTGAAAATATTCTATATCTATATCCATGAGTCACATGTAGCTATTAAGCACTTGAAATGTGGCGAATATGACTGAGGAGTTTAAAATTCAAATTCATCTAAAATTTAAAAAATGCATAAGGCTAGAACTGAATGGCACTACAAGATGCATGAGTAATTAAAACAACTGAGAGCTACCAGAATAACATAACACACACACTGCCCCTTCCTCAAATTTCAAGAAATAAATCAAATAAAGCAGACAGCTTCAACTTACTAAGTTTCAACACTGAACTGCAAATTCTCCTTGTCCCACTCCATAATTCACTTCCTTAAGCAGCTATTGATATTACATTCTATATAGCTTGGTCTCTCTTAGGCAGGAGTAGAAAACTATCCTCTTATCCCTCCCTGGTTTTTCTTTTTCCTAAGACTTCAGGTACACGTAAAAGAATTAATCATAAATTCTGATTCATGACATACTGTCACCACTGGTATATACTCTTTTAATGTACCTATAAATAATGATGTACTATGAACTCAACTCAAGAACAAGAATATTTCCAATCACTTATACTTCCAATGTGCTCCCTTCCCTTATCCCATCTTCCTGTTTCAGTCTTAAGATAATGACTATCAGAAATTTTATGATCTCCTTGCATAAAAATATGTCTAAGCTGTAGACTGTTCATAGTTTTGATTTTCCACTTTCTAGAAAGGTAGCATAGTTGACGTAGTCTTCTGAGACTTGCTTTTTCACTCGACATGATGCCACTAACTATAATTCAGGTTGTTGCATGTAGCTGTATTTTATTCATTTTCACTGCTGTATAACAGTCCATTGTGTGTCTATAACGTAACTCACTTATTCATTCTTCTGTAGACAGGTTAATTCCAATTTTGATGGTATAGTGAGCATTTCTGTGTATGTGTCCTGATGCATAGATGCCAGATTCTCTTGGGTATACCTTGAAGTGGAACTGCTGGGTCACTGAATATATGAATGTTTGACTTCATGAGATAAGGCTTTTAATAAGGTAATTTTATGAGATAATTGTTTTCAAAGTGGTTGTAATACTTTCTCAATTAGCAATATTAAGAGATACTATTATATTTGATCCATCTCTTTTCTATAATTTATTATTAGCTGACTTCTCAATTTTTGCCACTCAAATGCTACAAAATGTAGTCTTGATTTGTATTTCTCATATTACTAATGAAGTTGAACACACTACAGGCCATATGTGCTATTTACTCTATGAACTTCCTATTCATGAATTTTTCCCATTTTCCTACTGGGACTCGACTTATGTTGGTTTGTAGGAAAGGAGTTTTTTTTTTTTTTTTGAGATGGAGTCTCACTGTAACCTCAAACTCCTGGGCTCAAGTGATCCTCCTGCATCAGCCTCCTAAGTAGCTGAGACTAAAGATGCATACCACCACCATGTCCGGCTAATTTTTCTACTTGTTGTAGAGACAGGGTCTCACTCTTGCTCAGGCTGGGCTTGAATTCCTGAGCTAAAGCGATCTTCCTGCCTCAGCCTCCCAGAGTGCTAGGATTACAGGCATGAGCCACCACACCCAGCAGAGAGTAGTTCTTCATTAATATTCTCAATATTAATTCGTTGGTTACATGTGTGTCCAATATCTTTTCCCAGTTTGTCACTTGCGTTTTCACTTTCTTTAAGATGTCTTTTGATTTATAAACATTTATCAATCTTTTAAGGTTAATTATCTTTGAAAGTTGTTTAAGAAATCCTTCTCTACATAAAGGTCAAGAATACATTCACCTGTACTTTCTTCCAAAAGTTTTAAAGTTTTCCTTTAATATACATGGAGTTGACATTTGAGTTGAAGTAGGAATCAACTTTTAAAAAAATTTCCTTATGGATAGCCAGTAGATCCAACCCCATTTACTAAAAAGTCTATCTTTTCCCCATAAAAAGAAGTTGCAGTGCCACTTCTGTTTTATAGCAAGCATATTCTATCTGTGAGGCCCATTTTGTGGGCTATACTATTCCACCGGTCTATTTTGTATTGATGTATTTATTACTGCTCTGTCTTAATTATCATATCTTTAAAAATAAGTCCCAATATTTTTTAAGGCAAGTTAATGTTCCTGCTTTCTCAGAAGTAGTTTAGTTATTTTTAGCTTTTGATATTCCATGTATGTTTTACAATCACCTTGACCTATTTGTCAAATATTTTTTGTTCTTGATTTTGAAGAGATCTCTCTTAAGAGTTTCCCATTTTGAATGATTTTTATTTTAGGTTTTATAGTTTGTTTTGTCAGATTAAGGAATATGCATTTTAGCCTTATTTATTATAAGTTATCATTCAAGGGTATTACATTTTATAAAAGAATTTTTTCATATATCCTCTGAAATGATTATTTCTCCTACTTTAATGTTACTCATACACACCCATACCAGCCATATACTCATGATATAAATATAATTAATCAAAGTGCATAAAATTTTTAATATTATAATTTAGTTTACTCATTTAAAAAATATCTTTTTTTTACTCATTTGTTCATTCGTTTTTTTAGAGACAGGGTCTTGCTCTGTTAACAAGGATGAAATGCAGAGGCATTATCATAGTTCACTGTAACCCTGAATTCCTGGGCTCCAGCAATCCTCCTGCCTCAGCCTCCCAAATAGTGAGGACTACAGGTGTGCGCCACCAGACCCAGCTAATTTTTTTATTTTTCATTTTTGTAGATACAGGGGTCTCGCTATGTTGCCTAGGCTGGTCATGAGAACTCCTGGCCTCAAGTGATCCTCCTGCCTTGGCTGCCCAAAGTGATTATAGGTGTGAGCCACTGTGCCTAGCCTAAAAAATATCTTTTAAAGGCACCAACATCCCCAGTGATAGAGGTACTTTTTAAAATACTTATTTTAAAATTGTGGTATGAAAATTTAAGCATATAAAAAGGTTGAAAAAATTTTATCATGAATACCTTCTATCCACCATCATTTTTACTCTGCTGGGATGAATACACACACACACACACACACACACACACACACAAATATGCACATATATGTGTATGTATACATGTATGCATATGTATCTGTATAGATAACACATCTCTATCCATTTTGCTTTTGCTGTATTTCAAAGTAAATTAGAGATATCAGCATATGCCCCCCTTTTTAAAAAATGGACATGCAATGAAATGCACAGATCTTTAGCATATTTGGTCAGTTTTGTCATATGTATTCACCATTGTAACTCAAATCCCTATCAAGACTAGAACAGTGGTTCTCAATCTTTAAACTCCATCAGAATCATCTGGAGAGATTGTTAAAATACAGAATGATGAGCCTCACCCTTAGAGCTACTGATTCATTAAGTCTGGGGGTAGGGCCTGAGAATTTGCATATTTAATAAATCCCTAAGTAATGCTGATAACTTTCAGAACCACTGATATAGGCCATTACTATCACCCCTGAAAGTTTCCTCATGTTCTTTCCCAGTCAATCCCCAGTCCCCTGCAACCACCCTTCTGATTTTGTCCAATACAAAATTGTTTTGCCTCTCCTAGAACTTTGTATAAATGGAATCATAATATGTACTCTTCTGAATAAAGCTTCTTTGACTTTGCATTAATTTTTTATTATTCATCTATGTAGCTGTATGTACTGATAGTTTATCCTGTTTTGGTATGGAGTACTATTAAGT
>RJWJ010049642.1:0-10175 GCA_004363605.1 Indri indri | reverse complement strand
CTAATCTGGTGGAATAGTATGAAGAGAGAGCACTGTTTTTGGTTAGGCCAGGTGAACCATATGTCTCATTTATTATCAGTCCATTCTACATACTGCTTAATCTTCTGAGGAACAAGGGCACTATCTCCTCTCAAGTGTGTAAGAAGTATTATACCAACTTAATATGAGAAATATTTGATCATTTGTTTTTAAATTACCACAAGAATAAGCAACAATGGATTTTAACTTCTCTTCCACTCTTATTAACTGCTACCATGGCAAACATAGATGTGATTGGCATTTTGTGGTGGAGTAGGGAAGAGTTTACAATGCTTGAAGCAATGCAATATTGGTCAGGAATAGGCAGAAAGTACAGAAACAATTTCATTTTATAAAATTAGTAATCTATTTTTTAAAATGACATTTTAAAATAGTGGAGATTCAATAAAATATATTTACTGTATAAAATAGCATATTAAGTTAGTGGAGAGCTAATAAAATATGGTGGAAATCCTGATGGAGCATTTGGAAAATAAAAAGTTAGGTTTCTGGTTCATCTTACATACAAACATAAGTTTTAAAAAAATTAAATATTTAGATTAAAAAATGCAAAATAATAAATTATTTTACATATCTAGTCATATATTTAGGTTAATCCCTTATTCATGACATTTAAGGGAGAAATCAGAAAGTATGTGTGAAATTAAAAATTGAAAATGAAAAAAATCATACACAAAGTATTAATTGAGAATATATTTGCAAAATACTGGATGAAACTTTGATTTTCCAAATTTGAAAATTTACGAGTCGACAAGACTATGATGGACATTCATTAATACATAATTGTAAAATTTATGACTTGACAATTTACTAAAGGAAAAGAGAAAAAACCAGACCCTAATTCCTATACTCCTAGAATTTACATTCTGTTACTAGTGAAATATAACTCCTTTCCAGAGTATTTTGATATTCAACAAGACTAGTTATATATACTTTTGACAAAGGAATTGAGTTTCTGGAACTTCAATTTTCTGAAACTTTAAGGTGAAGACTAACTATATGTGAGCAAATATGTACATAATATGGATGCCCATCACAGTATTAAAAGGAAAAAAATTCACACAGCCTAAATGTCCAAATTCAACAATGTATTTACAAGAATAATTGTATTTAATATATTCATATATGTAATCATTAAAAATAATTTTGTTCTAATTAAAAATACATTCTAGTAATTAAGAATAATAAAGCAGGTATTTAATAATTTATAAAATTTTATAACACTTCTTGAAAGATATCTATGAATCACTATGTAAATGTATCTATAACTATTTACAACACTTGAATGTAAATATGAATATCAACAAAATATAGTTATTACTTAGGTGTTGGGATTTGGGACAAGTTTTCCCTCCCTCCTTTGTTTTTTACTATATTTTCAAAGCTTTTAGTTTAGATTGTATGTCTATTTAATGGGTAAGAGGAAAATGAAAAACCGTCATTGTTGAATGTGCATTCTCAGTATAATGACATCTAATATTTATCAAGTTCTCACTATATACCTGGCACTATGCTAAGCACTTCACATGCATTCTGTCATTTAATTCTTGCAACAAACTTATTGGGTACTCTTTGTTACCTTCACTATGTATAAGTGATAACATTGAGAATCAGAAGGTCATCTAAAGTGTTTAAGATAACTTACTGATAAATTACAGCCTACATTCAAGTCAATTTTATCTGTGTCTGGTTCTTTGTAACTGATTTTATTACAAATATGTTCAGTTAACTGTAGGAATAAACACATAGATAATGATAGCAGATTGAATATGGGTACCTATCTTTCTTTCCCAAATGAACATCCCTGAGAAGAAAAAGAAAAAAAAATCTGTAAGAATATTTTAAAAGAAAAATGAGTTGAGGAGAATTTTTTAAAAATGTGAAGATGTCATGAAAAAAAGGAACAACATTCAAATTTAAATTAGTTTCTCCAAAAGACATTTGATAAAAAAGACATCTGCATTAGAATGTTTATAGCAGCACAATTCTTAATTGCAAAGATGTGGAAACAACCCAGGTGCCCATCAATACATGAGTGGATTAATAAAATGTGGTATATGCATACCATGGAGTTCTACTCCGCCACAAAAAACAATGGGGATTTAGCGCTTCTTGTATTATCCTGGATAGAGCTGGAACCCATTCTACTAAGTGAAGTATCCCAAGAATGGAAAAACAAGCACCACATGTACTCATCATCAAATTGGTATTAACTGATCAACACTTACGTGTACATACAGTAGTAACATTTATTGGGTGTCAGGCAGATGGGAGGGGTGAGGAAGGGATGGGTATACACACACCTAATGGTTGCGGTGAGCACTGTCTGGGGGATGGACATGCTTGAAGCTCTGACTTAGGTGGGGAAAAAGCAACGTATGTAAGCTAAACTTTTGTACCCCCATAATATGCTGAAATAAAAAAATTAAAAAAATAAATTAGTTTCTCTAGCACAAAATTTCTGACACAAAGGACTTTTCAGAAAGGCAGGTATTGCAGATAACTGTAACCAAAGGGAGAAACAACCCTAGATGAAGCTCTGTGTTTTAGACTATGAGGGAGCGTGATGGGAAAGACTGTGTTCAGACATGTTGTTAGGTAATGAACTCTGCCCTCCTTTTATGAGCACCAACCAGTAGCCAAGTTACCTGCTCCCAGGACAGAACAGCAATGCTAACTTCTGTTCTGGAGAGTTAGGGAAGGGTCCTGGGTAACTGGTGACAACAGAGGAAGAAGAAGGAAACTCATCAGTTAAAAAAGAGGATGGTGTCATATTTTTATTCCTAAAATGTCCCAGTTTCCTATAGAAACAGTAAGAGAAAATTATAGAAAACAAAACAAAATGGAAATACTAAGAGGCAATCAAATATTGAGGTAAATACAAAGAAATGTATATGGAAAACCAAAGTATATGGAAAACCAAAGTCTTTAAAGAGAGATACCAAATTTATCAAACAAGGGAAATAATAGAGAAGAAAGTTACTAGAGAATAATTACAATAGATAGATAAACAGAGATAGATAGATAGATAGATGATAGATAGATAGAGGGATGAAAGCTAGATAAGCAGAAATTATCACACAACTTACCCAAGTCAACAAAAATTTGATATGTTTAAACATAAAGATCTGTGAAGATTAAATCCATAATTTTACAAATCCATCTAGTAGCATATCCAGTAACAAAAGAGGACATATGTTGAAAAGAGAAGCACAACAGGAAAAAT
Source organism: Indri indri (assembly GCA_004363605.1). Lineage (NCBI taxonomy): Eukaryota > Metazoa > Chordata > Mammalia > Primates > Indriidae > Indri > Indri indri. The sequence goes on along the minus strand of RJWJ010049642.1, from coordinate 6,910 downwards.
ACTCTCAGAGCTAAAGCAAAGCGATGGTCTCTCTTCAGACTGGTGAAATATTGGTGGTGATGATAGTGGTGATAATAGTGAAATTAAATTATAAGGAGTTTTTATGATAAATCTGCACTTGCTGAAATTGATGGGTTAATCAGAGTTGATAGTTCTAGATTGTTACCATGCAATATCTATGAACAAAATATGCTTAACATGTTAAAGAATTTGTAGTGTAATGGTATGAAAAAAAACTGGCTTGTGAATTACGGGGCATCTCTAACATAAATGAGTATTTAACATGCATAGGTCAACAATGAACCAATATTTTCATAGTGAAGAATGACATATTTGGCATAAATTTATAGCATGACTTTGAAGTCTCTGGATGAAAATATATTCCAATTAATCAATGTTAAATATTGTCAGTCACTTATTTGCATAATGTTAAACAATTCAAATGTTTACCTTTTTCCCTTTGCATAAATTTGATGCATATTTTCCAATAAGAGCATTTAAAATTGTCTTAGTAATATTTCATAAGACTATTTTACATTAAAGTCAATGATATTATTGAATCACTTGAAACATGATATTCTTTGCATAATAGAAAAATAACATGGAGTTATATATGAAATTCATTAAGAGTTTTATTTTATAGCCAAAAATACATTACAGTGAAACCCAAGAATGCAGTGTACAATTTATCCATGTTTAAAAAATCTTGAGAATTTCCCCCTTTATCAATTAACTTGCACTGGATCAGACGATAAATCTGTTTTCCACTCCTTGTTTTACTGTCATTTGCTGTCTCCTCACCTTCCTGGTGTTTCCTGCAGACTCAGTGTTGTCAGAGGTTGATAAATTGGTACTTTCACTTAGAGCATCTCCCTTGCCCTCTAAAGCCCCAATCTATCTACTGTTGTCTGTGATTCCTGACTACAAGTCTTCGTGGGATATTCTGTCAGCTCTACTCAGCTAGGCTGAAGGAGACAGGTTTGCTAGATCAAAATTTGTGAGCATGTAAAAGATTCATGATTTTTTGAACAATTTCTTTTTTTTTTTTCTTTTTTGGTTATTTCTCTTCGATTTCTCTAGCTGTATTTTGCTTTTATGGCTTTTTAATTTTAATACATATTTACATTATATAGTTTAGTGATACTTTTTTCTCAATAATGTAGTTCACAAATGTGTATTAATGATATTAGGGGAAAATAACATTTTGCTGGGGCATATGAGTCAACATGAAATTATAAAGACATTTTATTTAATTAGCTGATTTGTTTATTTAATTGAAGAACACATACAGTGACTATTGTGATATTAGAAAAAGAAAAAATCACAAATATGACTGTTTAGAAAATTAAATAAAAATTTTAATGTATAAATATATTAATCCCTTACTTTTGGTAATAATTTAATAAAATCTTGATGGTTGACATTTATATAATAAAATAAATAATTTACCTTAGTCAAACAAAATTAAAGTTGAATAAAAATGTATCTAAAATATTATTTAAGATGTTTTAGTCTGTTTTATATATTATATTGACTTGTACTATAATACAAAACACTGCAGCATTAAAACATATGGATTGTGGCTGGGAAAGGGTTGGACAATGAATTAGAGATGCTATAACTGATTCTTAAGTTTAAATGTCCTCACTCAAATACCAGCTGTCTTTAAAAGATACCAAAGTCTTCAATCCTTTCTTGATGGAAAAGAAATGAGGCATCTATTATAAAACTGAATTTTTTTAGGCACATTTGTTTGTGATTAAATTGTCTATATACCCTGAAATGTAGTCTTTCTTCCCTCTATACCCTCTCATAGAAACATTTTCTAGATATGTATGGTAACTTTTGTAATTAATATTTGTGACTGCATTTACTATTGTCTCTTGTATAAATACATATTGATCTGCTTTGTAATCAACTTCCAAACAAATTTTAAATTGTCAGTTTATGGTATTTAATTAATCAATGAATAAATATTTTTTCTTTAGGAAGGAATTATGCTTCTTTCCTATTAAACAATATTTTTAGGAAGCATAATTAGGAGAGAATGTCCCTCTCAAAATGTGGCTGTATCCTCTATTTTCTGTTAATAAAAAAAACTTTGGTAATTTTACAATTATCTTTATGATCTTTGTTTTTAATCAGAAGGGGCTTTCATCAATTTGTCATATATCTACATTGCTCAGTCTGTTTACGCAAATAGTCATTCAAATACATTAACTTTTTTTTTTAGCTACACAGAAAAGGTTTGAATGGATCTATCATCTGATTTAGTTAATAATAGTCAATTCTAGCTCAACTAAACTCCAGAATTGTTATCTATAAAACATAATTACCACTGAAGATTTGAATCTCTATTACTTAGACAGCAAATATATACTTTAAACTGAGAGCAAAATTGCAAGGGAAAATGATTCACATGAGCTGAAAAAGTGAGAACAATTTTAGCATAATGTAAGATTTCTGAAATGCCACCTTATATGTCTAAGATATCAATTACCCTCATGTTACATGTATCTAGTTCGTATTAAATGTTAAAGTTCACATACATCTATGTAATGAAGGATTATTTTTTAAAAATTAAACTGAATATACTTCAAAACTACTCAAAGTTTTTTAAAAGCAAACAGAATCAGAGTTTTCTTTCAGTCTATTTTGAAATTAATTCAGTTTTTAATACACCATTAACTGGATTTCAAATTAAATTTATGTTATGAAAAACTTGCACATAATCTTTTTTTCTTTAAAATTTAAAGTGTTTTTCATAAAAATAACAAACTTATGATCACTTATTAGTGATAATTTTTTTTTATTTCTAACAAATATGTTTGTGATTAGCTTTCCAAATAAATCCCCCACTGGCATGAGAAACATAATTCAAAGCAAATTTCTACCCTGAGCCTGTTATCTAGAATGTCTTCTGAATCATTGTTGGTCCTCAGAGTATCATTTCTACTCTCTCATGTCTCCACTGAGTATTTTGCCATTAACAATTATAGCTTACACACCAAGATTCCTCCACCATTTCAAACCTCTGAGGTAACAGAGTGAGATCACTGCCGTTTGTTGCCCCCAAAGTACTCAGTAATTTCTTTTATTTTATTATGCTGTAAACTTCAATTGGTTTAGTTGTCCTTGTGAAAACATATTTTGTGATTCCTGTACCCTGAGTCTAGGGAATCAATAAATCTCTAACCTCCTTTCTATGTATAAATGAGCTTTGAAGGCACAACTGGGATCGGATTAGTTTTTCTTTTTTTTATGTTAAGCCTCTAATATTATATGTTTTTAAGGGGATTTTAAACTTGGTCAAGTCACATATGACATCTTACAATTGGCAAATATGGACAGAAATGTCCATAAAAACCACTAAAACCATTCAGACCTTAACATACCAAACTCCTATGGGCACATATGCAGGCTGCCACACACCGCTAATCAAAAACTGTTGATGTTTAAACTATTTTTCTTTTTTTCCCATGGCTGCCTTGAGGGCAAAAATTATTAGATTTAAAATAAGTAAATAAAAAAATACATTTTTTTAAATAAACAAGACCTATAATGTAGTTAGGGAAAGTGGCATGCAGTTATAGAGATCTAGGTCACCTTTGCAAACCTTGTATTATAAAGATATTTTTAAGGTTTTCATCCTAGAAATACATATGTGATATTTCTAGTCAACATGCATTTTAAATTTTGAGTTCACCAAATAATCATTTTCTTTGGCAATATATGTAGTCAGTTCTATGTCAAGAACATTCAACTTTGCTGAAGCATCAATATAAATAGCATTACTCATTTATAATCTGAAATCAAAATTGCTTAAATTAGATCCTATCATTTTCCCAGTTTAATGCCTGAGGAAAGGACCTCAGAGATGTGAAATGACCAGCCTAACCTCTCACAGAGAGTACATAGATGAAGCAAGTGGATTCTAGCCTAGGCCTTGAGCAGAATCCTGCTGTAATCTCCCAGCTCTTTAGCCTCAGTGGGAGCTACAGCAGAATTGAGGCTATTATAGCTTCACTCAGTTCAGAGTCCCTCATCCAAATTTCAGATAGAGAATGAGGACCTTTCAGGTCCTTTGACCCCCAGAATTTCATGTAAGCAAGTTAGCATTTACTTGAGCAACGGAGGAAATTGGTATCTGCAAGGTTGCTGAGACAATCATGAAAACCCTGAAGCCTAAGGGGTCACTCCATTAACCTTGCTTGTCCTCTGCAACGTTGATTAAGCAGACACTGGAACATGTCCACTCATCTTGGTAGGGGGAAAAGACTGCTAGGGCCCATAAGGCTCTTAGTCAGTGGGAAAACTTCTCTTCTAATATCATTCCATTGGTCAAACAAGTCATGTAGCCAAGTGTGAAAGAATAATCACCACACAGATGAAATGTGGATATTGGGATACATTTATAAAATGTAACATTGACTGTTTCCTTTTTCTTTCCTTCTTTACCTTCTTAAACAGACTGCCTAATCCTCTAGCCAAAGCTTCTTTTACAGAGTCATTAGAACACATCTTTTAAATCACAATCTTTCTTGCAGTTGGATTGAGATGATATGTGTCTGGTGGAGGCAATTAAAAGCTATTTCTCCTCTAATTTCCTCTCCACTTTCTGTAGTTCACGTGTTGAGATGGCAGCAGCTTAAGAAGGGTAGAATATAAAAAACTAAGTCACTATATTGAAGATAGACTCTTCTGACCTATAGCAGTCTTTCTGTGAGTTATGAATTAACCTCTCTTGTCCTACAACACTGTGATTTCAGAATTTATTGGTTACTGCTGCATAGCCTGACCTAAATTGAATAATTCATAGTCCTCCACTATGAACTTTTATTACTTAAGTTTATCTCAAAAACCAGCTAAGGTATATGTATTTTGCTTTCATATTAATTGCACAGTTCTAAAAGAACACAGAGTTCTATTTCTCATTTTGACTTATTCTTTTGTTCCTAATGAAGCTCACCAAAGTAATTCAAAAACTACAAGATGACTTCACAACCTAAATAAGTAACAAACCATCATAAAACGCCTGAAATTTTCTGCTACTCTCAACATTTTGGTATTCTAACTCCCCCGGAATTACCACGTAAATACCTTGTGTCCACAGAGAAATTAAAACATCATAAAAATATGTTCTCCTTTTTCATCATGAAGAAATTAAAAACAGTGTGTGTCTAGGCATGTGTATATAATTTGTTCTAATTTATGTTTGTTTTATAAATAGCATCTTATATCTTACTCAGATTTCTATTCTTTTGCACATATTGCTCACAGTTTTTAACACACACAAAAAACACAAATGTTCATGCACCTTTTCTTTCATAACGCATACTCAACCTCATTTAATAATCTAGTCAATTTAATTTTCTAACCATTTTCGCACTCCAGAAGACAAATGTAGAAGACACCATTAATGATTTCCCTAAAATATAAATTCCCTTGTTCCTTCTTACTAACAGAATCCCAATATCATTTAAGTGACTCAAGGCATACTGACCCTACTCCAAGTTCTAGTTATAAATTCTGAACAGTCAAAGTGAATTATAGTGCTTCCAAACTCTACAATGGTGAGTGGTTTAAGATGTGATTTTAACCTAAATTAGCTAATAAGACATAAAACGATATCCCCTGGGAGTAGTAATCTGAGTAAAATTCTTTACTCCACTGAATAACTTGGGCAATTTTTCCATTTTTGCACATTGTATTTGATATGTGACACATTTACAATCATCTTGATACCAAATTAATGATAAAGGTAATATTTGGAAGTGGTAAGAATAGAGCAATCAGAGAAAAACAGAAAGAGAACAATGATGAATCATGCATGGATCCTGCCTTAGCCAAGGATTTTTTATGTGAGTTTATAAATGCTTTACTTTCGAAATCCCTTTGAATCAGAGCTTTGTGATGATCACGTTGTGACATTATAAATGATACAACTAGAAGTGGACATATTCAAAATAAACATAAAGTAAATAGATTATTGTGGGGGGGAAAAGAACACTGAACTTGTACTGAGAAAGCTTCGATTTAATATAGAGCTGCATCCTACACTAGTGTCCAGCTAGTGCTTAAACTTGGCAAAATTTTAAATAATTGTAAATGAAGATAATTTTAAAGACTAAATTGCAGAATTTTTTATAATGATATGTTTTGCATAATATGGGCAAATGAACATGCTATAGTGCCTGGAACATATTTGGAGCTAAACATTGCTCACAGGTGAAAAAGTGACTTTTTAATTATTTTTATAACTATTAAGATAATGAAATAAGTTTATAAATTATTTCAAATATTTTCTTTTAGGAGAAAATGCAGTGTATGTTTTAATGCAACACATTAAATATCACTAACAAAAATGGAAGAAAAGCAAATAGATTTGCTTATTTTTTATTAAAATGTTCCTGTAGTTATTAGGAGATAATGAGCAAGTTAGTACATGCAAACAATTTGTTAGCTTGAATACTAATATAACGAGAAATACTATGATAGCTTGGAATTGTAGAAGAGAAAATACTGTCAGCGAATGTCTCAAATTGAGCTCTATTACCTCAGTGGTATTTCCGTTCCTTTTGTAAGATGCAATTGCATATATTAAATTCGTAGTGGAAATCTATATTTAAATATGAACTACCAGATGATCTAAAATAAGAGCAATTACCAGAAGGAATGTTCAATATAGTGTCTACCTTTTTGTTCATAAACTTTTAATGAGATTTCCTTGGGGGCATGGAAGACACATTTTCTAATTTTGTGAAGAATGTCTAACTAGGTGAATATGCACTTATCATCATCGTAGAAGAAAATAAGATTATAGCCATTTCTATCTCCTGGAATTAAGGGAATCTATATTGGAATCTTGAAACTACCTTAATTGAGCTATAAAAGTTGTACTCTAACATAA
>RJWJ010049641.1:0-10172 GCA_004363605.1 Indri indri | reverse complement strand
GGTAGAAAACCAGCCATGATGAATTAATCCAATACACTTTCTTGTTTTTTAATTTAAAATTGTATCTTGAGGTGTATTAGCTGAAAGTTCTGCAGCAGACAAACACACAAGACTCGAGAAAGCAGAGAGAGAGGCTGTTTCCCACTACTTGGCTGTCTTCAACCCAGAAAATCAGGCTAGTGATATTATTGCTATTGCAGTGTAGTCTAAGCAACATCAGCTAATCAACTGAGAAATCACTCCTCAATGGATAATTAATGTAATTAATATGAATAATGAATATAATATAATGGATATAATATAATCGTAATAAGGATTCTGCAAGCAGTGCTCCATCCCTAAGAATTGCATAGGAGGCAGGGAAAAGTTTTTATGTTCTTTTGGAAACCCTGGTTTCATTTCCCTGTCTTTGAAGGAGGAAACAGCAAATAGTTCTTCTGTCTGGCTTTATCTCCTGTCCTACTATTTCTCTTGCATTCCCCTCATAGCAGGGATCTTCCTATGTGCTAAGCTGATGTTCTCCCAAATATACATATTTCCCCCAAAATTGAAGCAATGCGTCTTGAAAATATAGCATCATGATTGTGAAATACTTGTGAAAACGATGGGCTTCACCCAAGGTATCTTCCCTGGAGGGGATTTTTAGGTCGTCCATATGTTAATGTATGATAACTCTCTAAGACCAGGCTACTGAAAATGACATTTTCCAAACACATTTGACCACAGAAGCCTTTATTTGAGGGAGGGGAGTGGATATTTCCTTATATTTCACAGCCCACTGGCCTAAAGGATGTAGTTTAGAAAACAAAGGGAACGCAGGCAGAGCTAGCCTTCAATGCCTCCCATCCCCAGGGTACTAAATATACTTCAGAAATGGAGTAACGCAGGCTTTGGGGAAACCAAGAGATGGTATTTGAAAATTGTCTTGGCCATATCCTGGCTGATTTACCTCAGTCAGGTTACTTAATCTCTGTGGGACCTATTTCCCCATCTGTAAAATGGGGACAATAATATTTACTCTTTGAGAGATATTTAGAAAAATTGAAGGAAATATTATATGAAAGTCCCCCCCACCACCACCACCAACTGAATGCTTCAACCTAAGTGGGACCAACAATAGCTAACAGTCTTTCTATTTTCTTTTAAACTTCTACACTCCTACCCACATCCATTTCACTTCATCAAGGACCTCAATGTTACCCACCTGTTTGCTGATGTCCAAAATGCCATTTCACAAGTAAAATAGATAAGACGGTGCATAAATAAACCAGGAAGAGGGTGTTACACTAACATAGTGGTTCTCAAATATTGAGGGAAGCAGAATTAACAGGCAAGAATGCTTTTTAAAATATACATTTAAAAAATACCCATACCTGAACATTCCTATTCAGGAATTTGAGGGTGGGGCTCTGACTTCTATATTTTAGCAGAATCTCCAGTGAATTGTGATGCACCCAGAAGTTTGATGACCATGCATGAGGTTTAAAATATATCTCTGTACATCGGTATCTATCTAGATCTAGATTTAGATAACACCTGACACTTCTGTGAGTGAGACTGGCAGGGAGAAGGGAGAAGGTAAGGATCCTGCCGACTGAGAAACGGAGCCCCGCAAGGAAGCTAGAACAGGATCAGAACAGAAGCTCTAACTAAGGGCGATCTTTGTCTACGTCACATTTCTCCTGAAAGTGTTCCCAGGAGGATGGCCAGAAAGTGGAGAAAGAGTATAACCAGAGATAAGTGCAGCTTGGTGGCTTTCGAGACTTGTGCGCAGACCCCGCCAGGCAGCCACGCCCTTGGGCTGGGTAAGCTGTTTTCCTATGGGTCCCAAAGTCACTTCCAGCTCTGACATTGCCTTCAACTGTACATGTTACAAAAGCCCGGTGTCATAGTTAATAATCCCTTGACAAGAATGTTAGGGACCTAGGAAAATCTAGGCACTGAATTACCTACAACTCTGAAGTCCTTGATCCTGTCTCAGAGAATGATCAGGTTTAACAGTTCCCTCTCCCAGTGTCCTGGTAGGCTTCATGTTTCACCATCCTTTCCTGACTGGCATGAACAAATCTGCTCCCCTATTTTGCTAAGGCAAAATTGGGATGTAATCATCAATAAAAATGGTCTGGGAAATGGTAAATCACAAAAAGAGAAGAAAGGAAACAAAAAGTAAGTTCACCTCTTCATTTCAGCGTCCCTGTGAGGATTTCATAACTGACAGATAGTGTCCAACAGGACATGGCCCATAGTCCAGAGTTCAATGGGAGAGGAACAATAGACATGTTTAGCTATCAGACTGTGGACATCTTCAGTATAGAGAGTATGCCCCTTACCTCTGCCAACATACAATAAGAACTCAACAAACTTTAGCTGGCTAATTGGATCAGTGATGCTGATTCTAGTACCAACCATCGCACCGGTGAATTTTTATGGCACATATACTGTGTGGCCACACCATGATGGCCTCTGTATTGGAGTAGTGGTTCAAAAGAGGCAAAAAATATCATCATAGTTTTAGGCACTTACAATCTTGTCTGGTAAAAAAGGTTTATATTTACTTGTTAGCACGCACACACATGTATACACATACACTCACACATTTCACTCTGAATATTCCAAACAATACACTATCAAATGAAAAGTTGTGACATGAAGACATGATATGGTAATTTGGACTACAGAAAAATTTGTTTTGGGCTGGCATAGCCTCATTAGGGAAAAAGCAGTCTTCATGAAGCAGTGGAAAGAATATTGGCTGTGGAGTCAGGCAGTCACAGACCCAGATCTGAGGTTCCCAGGATTTAACTTTAATGTCCTTTTCAGTCAAATGAGAATAATAGTAGCTGACTCAAGGGTTGTTGGGAGAACTTAAGAAGTTAGAATATAGAACAAAGTAATATCTTACAATATATTTTGACAAATTTTTCATTTTGTGTCCACATCCTAATCCTTGGAACCTGTGATTATGTTACCTTACATGGTAAAAAGGGCTTTGGAGATGTAATTATGTTAAGGATCTTGAGATTAGGAGATTATCCTGGATCTCTGGGTGAGCCCAAGGGTCCTTATAAGAGGAAATGAAGAGGATCAGAGTCAGAGGAGGAGATGTGAAGACAGAAACGGAGGCTGAAATGATGCAGGACCTTGAGTCAGGGCAGGCAGACAGCTTCTAGAAGCTGGCATAAGCAAAGGAATAGCTTCTGCCCTAGACCCTCCAAAAGGAATGCAGCCTTGATGACACTTGATTTTAGCCTAATGAAAGCCATTTTGAACTTCTCTACTCCACAACTGCAAAACAATAGCAGCAACAAGAGACTAAAGCAGGTTTTTGTTGACCCGCTGCTCTCCAGCCATGCAGGCTAAGGCATCCATCGCTTCAGGAGGACCACAGAACTCAGACAAGAACAGAGCATTAATGTTCTAACTCATGAACAGGAACTAAGCTGCGGGTACACAGGGGCATGCAGAATGGTACAATGGACATCGGAGACTCAACAGGCGGGATGGGAGGGGGGATGAGGGAAGAAAAACTTCTTAGTGTGCAATGTACACTATTCAGGTGATGAGTACACCAAAAACCCAGACATCACCACTATTCAATTCATTCATGTAACAAAAAACCACTTGCACCCCTAAATCTACCAAATTTTTTTAAAAAAAAGAACAGACCATTAGGTGTTCAGCTTTTTACATTCAAAATACGCTGCCAAAGCACATTCAGAAACAATACCTGTGAAAGCTATAACTTTCATTTTGCAAGAGCTGGGATTTTTTTGAGAGAGAGAGGGGAAAAAAAAAGAGAGAGTGATAGCTGGTTCCAAAGATCTAAAGCTTATCCACTCAAAGGATCAGGGGAAAAAGTAAGAGAATGTGTCCTGAGAGAAGTTTAGCCACCGCGGAGAGGAGATAAAGCCTGGGGATAACCTAGAGAAATGTGTGAGAGGACAAGATAAAAGGTAAGATGCGGTCCTCTTATCCCGTAGGGGAAGCGGACAGGTAGATTCATGTGGGCTGAAGGCGAAGGGGCTTCCCAACTCAATTCAATAGTTCTGAGAGGAAGCCCCCTCAGAGTGGGCCCCACACCTGAGTAGGAAGGTAAAGCAGAAATGGAGGCTTATGGCATTTAGGCACTGAGAGCCCCTGAGATAGACGCATGGTCCCTTGCATTCCAGTGGAGGCACCCAGAAAAGGGCAGAGAGAGTCCATGCATAGGGAGGGGTGTGGGTATCAGGTACACGCGCCTCATGACTACAGTCCATGAGGTGGTCCATGGACAGCAGCAGACACAGCAAACATGAAGCAGGAACTAAGGCCCACACTCCATGAACAAGAACGAGTGAGCTCAGCTGAGGTTGGTGAGGGCAGCAGCGATGACGCCCTGTACGTTTCCCTATGTATTCGGGCACCATCCTGAAGAGGAAAAGGGGGAAGGGAGGACCCCTAGGAAGGGAATTTCAAATTTTAATTAACTGAAGTTAAAGCCTAAATTGATTGACCCAAAAAGAAATGAAGTTTTAAGCAGAAGAATCTGAGTTATATTAAAAACTTTTCCCCACCGTAAATAGCAAGTTTAATTTGATTATAGAGAAATAAATTGAACTGCACTGCTACACTTGCAAGCTATGACTATGACTTTTAAGCCTGGCACATGGATGTAAAGCACCTAGTACACAGTAGGTGCTCAGTGATATTATTTATCCCACCTGCCTTTCTGTGAACAAAGGAAAGGATTTGTACAGGAAAAAGGAAAGGGAAGAAAATATTTTGTGGAAGGAACTAGAACCCATTCTTAAAGGAAATAGCAGATATCTATTGTTTTGCCTGCCTAGTTTGTTCTGCTAGTAATAGCAACCTGATCTTTCTTTGGGGTCCACCCCCTTCCCTGTTGTGTCCATGTGATTTAAGTAGGCTGATCTCATCTCCAGTGCTGGGACTGGGCACATTACCAAGGCCTGGTCACTTCAAGTATTCTAGCCCTTTGTTCATCGTAGTGAATTCAAGGAAAGAGATAGAACCCAAGTTTTACTTCAGTTAGGAATTCCAAGGGCTTTTCTTGGCACCATTTAGCATGAGGTTCTCTTTCCGTTGGGGTTGATAAGCTGAAAAAATGTAAGAAAGCCTGGAATTCTGGTCTATCTTGCCAGGATACGGGAGATCATGCCTAAAATTAAAGCCACTACTGCCAATGCAGAAAAAGAGGAATTAGGAGATTTAGACAGAAAGATACCAGAAAGCGTAATTTGTGCACCTGGATCCATTCATGTTTGAATCCTTTTTTGCTTAAGCAAATTATGTTTCTTTCACTAGAAATATAGCACCCTGAATAAAACATATAGGTATGCATTTGCTATGTACTCAAGACAACACGGAACTAAGCCTAGCTAAAAAGCAGCATCCAATGGTATCAGAAAAGCTGGAGAGGTAGGGTAGCAAACACCATGAAAGCTCTTGAACGCCAAGTTCAGTGGTTTATTTGATTTTGCTCCAATAAGCGGTAGACAACCAGAGTGCAATTGAGAAAAGAAGTGACATAATGAAAAGATTAATTGGGGGATATTGGCCTGGCAGCTACACCAGGACTGATTAAAGCAGGGGATCTTAACCTGGAGTCCGTGTACTTAGGTGGACAAAACTTGACAGCTTGACAGCTTGAGATCGTTTACACTAATCTCAATTGAAATGTGGCATTTTCTTTTATTTTGAGTGTAGGTAATAGACTGCAGTAGTATCTGTAGTACTTGTAAATTTGTCAACATAAAAGGTATAGATATTTTTGTATCCTGTTACAGTTGTTGGTATATCAAAATATCACTTACACTTATCACTGATTTTAAATTATGGTTGTTACTGAACCTATCACTAGCATTACTGTATAAGGCATTAATAGAGAAGCATATATATTACTACAGCATAAATTTGTGGGAGGAGGGTTTCTATTTCAATAACTGTATTTTAATATAATTGGCTTCGTAATCCTATGTATTTTACCTTGTACATTTAAAATCATTGTTTGGAGGAGCCCTTGCGTTGTGTCAAAGGAATCCATGGCACACACACGCAGACACACATGTGCAAAAGTAAATGATGAAAACCTCTCATGTCAGAGGAGGTGGAAGGTCTGGAAGCCAGAAGGCTAGGGCAGAAGCTAGGACACAACTCAACAATGATGTCCAGAGGGCTTCAAGTCAGGAGGAAACATGGGAAGGAAGACATACCTTCGAGAGGCTTTGAAAAAATGTCAGCTGGATCTAGAGGAGAAAATGAACCCATGCAATTCAGGCAATAAAAAAAAAATGAGTGAACAAAATGACTACTAAACAAATGACAAAATAACTAAAACAGAAAATTTAGGACACAGAGCTAGAGTCAGCTTTGTGATCTCTTTCAAGATAATGGTAGGACTTCCCAAAGGAGGTATACGTAGGAAAACAAAAATGTCTCCAAGGAGCTCAGCTCAGAGGTCAGGGTAGGGTGAGTCTATTTGGAAAGCTTCTGTATGGAGGGGACGGCAAAGACATGAATGCATTCTCCCAGGGAGAGGCATGGAGGAGACCAAGGACCTGTGGCATTGGGGCTCCCACTCTGATCCCCTGGGATTCTCCTACTTCTGCCTTCCTCTATTTATTGGCTCCCTAAGTCATCCTCAGGGAGTGGTATGACTACGGTGACTATAGCAATTCCCAGCCTTTCACCCTCAAACAGCATTAGCCAGAGAAAGAGTTTTTCTCTTCTAGTAACCCCTAGGGGAAGAGAGCTTCTCCTTTGCCTCAAAATCCCAGATGTTCATTCTGCTCAGATTGCCTAGGATCAGGTGGCCCCTCTGAACTAGGAATAGCGCATCCAGCTCTGTCTAGAAGAGTCCCCACCTATGCTATTGTCCCAGTGTAATTATCACTAGTGGCCCTTTCATTCTCAAAAGTGTCCAGTTTGGATGGCAAAGAATGTGGCCACTTTCCCCCAAATAATCACTAAGGCTAGGGAATGCAGAGATTGATTCCCTCGGGATATGTGCTCTACTCCTAGGTCTAGGGGTTTGGGTAGGGAAAAATTTCCTAGAACAAAATCAAGACAGGTACTGGGGGGAAAAAACCCATGAAATTTGGAGAGCAAAACTCAGAGATACCCACCTGAGTAGGCACAATGGAGTTAAGTAGATTAAGTTAGAAAAGAAACGTGTAGAACAAGGCAAAACTTAGAAAGCTAGAAAAAGGAGAATACGAGAGACTAATTTTGCTTAAGAAATAAGAGGTAAGAATTTAAAAGAGGTAACTAGTTCATACTAAATTGTGAATAGTAGCCCTGCTTTATTTATTCAATGCCTCCCAGCAACTGTGAGCACAGTGCCTGGCAGTTTTTGAGATGTTTTAATTGAAATCAAAATATCAGGGACCATTAGCCCTCAGTACGTAGAATACTTTCTATGACCCAGAAAGACTGCCATTCCCCAGCAGGGCCCCTTTTGTATGCAGTGTGTGCAGTGTGTGCTAAGATGGCAATAGCTTCTTCACTCCACCTCCTCACTTAGTGCCTTCCCTGTGAGGAGGCTGGTGAGGATACAGGGATGAGGAATTAGAGTCTGCCCTCGAGTAGCCTGCATGTTATCAGGTATAAACTTCATAGAGGCTGGAGTACAAACATCTAACTTTTTTCTGTCTTTCAACTTAACCAAGTTCTCAAGCCGCCATGTCTGATCGGGAGAAAATTGATACTCTTTTCAACTCAAAGTAACTCAGAATCTTCCTGGTTTAAACTTGGTCAATTCAGGGTTGAAATTCAGTCTGTTGAAAATCTCCATCCAGGACCAACTATGTAATTTGGGGGGCCCCATTGCAAAATGATGATGCAGGACCACTTGTTCAAAATTACTAATCATTTCGAGCATCGAAGCATTAAATCAAGTGCAAGACCTTTCTGGGCATGAGACCTGTTATAGGTCGCAGTCCATGAAGCCAGCCCTGTCTTTCTTCTCTCTTGTCTTCCTTGTTATCCTCCAAAAGATGAGACTGTTTAAATGTTTTTGTGTTCCCTCTACCCAGGTTTATGAGGCCAGTTTGATACTCTTGTTTCTAGAGTACTATCCAGGGAGTGGGCCTCTTCCACTTCAGAATCTTCATTTGACACCTGCATTACATATTCCCATTCACTCCAACCTTGTGTGCTGATTACCACTCCGGGGTCTGTCTGTTTAGAGTCTCATCTCAGCTACTTGACTCAAATGGTACATAGTCATGTACATACTCTCTCCAACTTATTACAAATTCATAAATTTCATTCTTTCACTCCGGTAAACAGTGTTTTGGCTGCATATGAGATTATTACGGCACAGACTTTTTCTCTTGGAGTTGTATATAGAAACATGATTCCACTATCTTCTAATTTGCACTGTTGCTGAAATAAAGTTCAAATACCAGTCTGATTCTTTTTCTCCATGTTAGGTAACTTTTTCCTCTATCTTAAAGTTTATAGGATTTTCTTTTTACCCGTTGACTTTAGCAATTCTGCCAGGATATACTGAGTTATAGGGCTTTTCTCTTCAATACTACCTGGTCCTCAGAACACTTTTCAGAACTCTGCAGACTAAGGGTTTTCTTCAGCTTCAATTCTCTCATTGGCTCAGATGAATTTCTTTTTATTATTTATTTATGAATTAGCTCTCCTCCATCTGTTCTTTGCTCCTTCTGGAACAGGTATTGCTCATATATTAGGTCTCATGGATCTATACACCAATTTACTTAAGTTCTCACTCCATGATTTCCTTATCTTTGCGATTTTGCTCTGAGTTATAAAATAGTCCTTGCTCTTGATCTTCCAGTTCAGGTCTCAACAGTCATCATCCTCTTCAATTCATCTACAAAACTTTTAGACTAAAAGACCATAGTTTGTATTCCCAAAAACATTCTTTTCTTTACACTGAGGTCAAATCTCCCTTGGTGTTCTTATCATCTTCACACCTGAGTTCTTGAATGTGTTTTCTAGCACCTGCATTTCCCTGGGGGGCTGCCCAGACTGATGCTTGCTGCTGCTTCTCTTACCTTACTCTGGATTCTATATACCTTTACTCCTGGGTTCAGGCCCACCAGTGGTCCATACACCAAGAGAGGGCAGTAGGAAGAGTCTATCCTGCGTACCAGCTACTAAGATGTATAGTGTCTGTAGAGAAATTAAAAATAGACCAAGCATGGTGGCTCATGCCTATAATCCTAGCACTCTGGGACGCTGAGGAAGGAGGATCACTTGAGGTCAGGATTTGCATACCAGCCTGAGCAAGAGCAAGATCCCATCTCTACTAAAAATAGGAAAAATAGAAAAACTTAGCACGTGGTGGCACACACCTGCAATCCCAGCTACTCAGGAGGCTGAGGCAGGAGGATCACTTGAGCCCAGGAGTTTGAGGTTGCTGTGAGCTAGGCTGATGCCACGGCACTCTAGCCTGGGCAACACAGCAACACTCTGTCTCAAAAAATGAAACAAACAAATAAACAAAAAAAACCTCATGAGAAATTGAAAATAATAATTAAATTAACTAGATGCAAGCCTGCCTTTTGTTTTCATCGTGCACAGCAATTTAAAAATGTCAGTGATAAAAATACACCTCTCACCCCAAAATCTTCTGTTGGTCTAAGTTTCAGCAATTGCTGTGTTTACCATTGAGTTTTAATGATATATAAGCTTTAAATTAGCACATTTTTATCACTTATCTTTTAATAAACATTGCATTCTACACAAAGTTAATGCAGAAAACTCTCAGTTATAAAGCTGGCCCCCTCTCGGTTATGAGACCCCATGAAGGCTAAGTTCGTAGTAGTCCTGAATTACTCCAGGTTTACTTCAGGTGCAGTTCACAGCTCCAATCCCTGTGGTACTCTACATCCTACATTTGAACAGCAGATTTTAAGTAAACAAGGACAGCACAATGACTATAAAGGTGAAGAAACAGAACTTGGGTCACTTGAGTTCCAGTGCTATACCAACACTTGGAATATTTGTGTTAAAATATTTTAAAATGAAAAGGAATAAAAACTATAATCTGCAACACTTTTGTTTGAGAAGTGAAAAATTTACTTCATACTTGAAATATTTTTGTGAATTTAAATAACATTTTAAAAATTTAAATTTATTACTTTTCATTAACTGTTATTTACTTAAATGCAAATAAATTAAATAATGATTATTAC
>RJWJ010049640.1:0-10171 GCA_004363605.1 Indri indri | reverse complement strand
TGTCTGAAAAAGAATTATGTTCTTTGGGGGCATGGAGTGAATCTCAATATGATTCAGAAGAAACTCACCAAGTTTTTAAAAGAGTGATATCAATGAAAACTTGGACTAAAAAGGACTGAGGTAGTTTCAAAAGAAGAGAGGCCCCTTTCTTTGGGCAGGAAGTAGACTAAGAAAGCTATGCAGCTGAAAATAAGGGCTTTTTCTTGTGGAGAAGGAAGATTGTCCCATAGGGCAACGTCAAAAGCACAGAGAATGGAGCCAAGAGCCACAGAGATAATGGTCTAGGAAGCCACTCCTAGAGATTGGAGCTGGGCCCTAATAAAATAGCATTCCGTAATCCCAGAGGAGGGGAGCCTGGCAATATGTGCCCAGTTTTTTATGTTGACGGAATGAAAGACCAGATAGAGAATGAGGCCTAGCCATCCAGCTGTCCATCCACAGCTGAGTTAACCTGCTGCATGTATTTTCATGAACTAAGTTGTGACCAGTAGAAAAATCACTCAAACAACCTGTTGGATTATGAGCAATAATTCCTTGTTCTTTTAGTTTACTAAATAGTGAATGATTTGTTACATGACATTAGATAATGCATGCATTACCCATCAGTCCAGAAAACCTGAAAAAGAGAAAATAGACTTCACATCCCGAAAACAAAAAGACATTCCACTGGGATAGGGACTCTCTGCAGTGAATAGATATTGATTAAAGTTACTGAGGGAAACAAATAAAAATTTTATTCCAAAAGAACCTATATACAACACATATAACAATCTCAGATAATTTTATATTTACCTTCCTTAAGTTAGAATTATTTACCTTCCTTAAAGCATAATTAGAAAGCATGATTTGCTAATGTTGCTCTCAATTGTATAACTCTATGGGCAACAATAAAATGTTAAAATAATCTAAATCAATTGTTCTGGACATTTGTTTGCAGATCACTGTTGGGCTGGCCGCACAGGAATCATTCAAAAGTAGATTTTGTTATTTAATCTTGTAGACACTCATTTATAAAATGGTGATAACATCTACCTCATGGAGTATGAAATATTATCTGTATGAGTATCATTTTAAAATCATAAAATGATTTAAAATTCCAGGTTGCCAGCTCCCTCATAAAGAGATATTAATGTATCTATGCATGCACATACACCTGTGTGTGAAAAGATGGGTGGATGGGGCAGCTAATGTCTGTCCATCACTTTGCAAATTAATATAGCACACCTGGATTTCAAGAATAGTTCTCTACATAAATGTAGTGTATTCTTCCTAAAATAACCTTCTGGGAAGTTGATAAAAGATATAAAAATTACAAAGAAAAAGAAGGCTAGAATGGAGAAGAGAGTGTACATTTGGTGAATGCAAACAGTACAATGGTATGTAAATGTATTTATTCATGTATAATTTCAGGTAATCTGCAGTTTACCCAGTGGTATAAATGGCAGTACCCCTGTTTTAAAACGGGGGAACCTGAAAATCTCCTCTAATGGAGATGTCCTGGAGACTCGTCTAGCAAGAATTTGAAGGAAGTCTGTGTACGGTCTGTAATTTAATCTAGAACAATCCTTCAAATTCCCTTGCAACATCATAGTTATTATCTTATGCTAACTCGTAAGAATGTAAGAAAAAATGAATGGAAGTTAAAAACTAACTCATAGAATGATTAGCAAATCACAATATGTGATTCTTCCATTTACTGAGATGAGGATAAAAGGCCAAACTAATACTTATAGAAAATTTGAAAAAATTCTGAGTCATTTATTAAGCAAATGTTCTTTACATTGCTCAAGAAATCCTTTCCAGAAATCTATAGATAACTTTATATTATTACAACTAAAATACAACAAAAATTAGATTTGGAACTGCTTCTGTATTGTGGATCTAGGCACACTGCTCCAAAGATAAGAATCAGAAAAGAGCCGTAGGGTGGAGAGTGTTCTAAATCTAGGAATGCCAGGGATTGAAGATTTGCCTAAGTAGGAGGTCATACGATCAGAAATCTTTATTGCATGCCACATTAAATTTTACTGATACAATAGTAAAGTATATGCCTATTTTTAGCAGTAACTTTTAAAGCACCCCCAAAACAGCATAATTAATTTTATTCACACAGAAGTGCACAATAATAGTCTGGTGTTAATCACTGCTCAATTTTAACTCAAACTAATGAGAACATTAGAATTGCATAGAATGAACTGGTGCTATTATAAAATATCTGTGCAGATTTATTTCCAATTAATAATAAATGTTCCCCCTTTATTACCTTTTCCTTATTACATTTATTCCTGTATACTGGAAAATATCTTACATAAATTCTTGTGTCTTAATCCTCACTAAAACACTGTGAGCTAGATGCTCTTAAACCCTTTTACAGATGAAGAAACTGAGATTGAGAGACATTCTGTAACCTGTAAAGTCAGACAGGTAGTAAGTGGAAGAAGTGATGTTAAACTCAATCTCTCTGCCTCTGGATCCTGTGATGTCACCCCCCTACTGCACAGCCATTCTTAGGAGAGTCAGAATACCTATAAATTTCTTAAATCTCAATCAGTTCTTGAAAATGAGTCAAATTTCTAGGCTGAAGTGTGATCATTTAGATACACCCAGAGGCATGTGCTCCTAAGGAAGAAAGATACAGTATAATTCACGTGAATCACTCCTGAAATCGTGACTCCATTGGCACCATGTGTCATTCTTCAAAAGTTGGGATTCCATTTAACTCAGCAAAATTCAGTCCAGGCTGAAGGTTCCACGTGCTTAATCTGTTCAAATTTTGGCACTTTCTTGAATCTGTTTTTTTTTTTTTTTCCTTTCATACAGTTTTAAGTTCAGCATGTAACATCAATAAAAAGGTGACATCTTGTAAATCCCTGGTTGTCCCCTAGCCACGTTTGTCAGAATCCTTTAATGCTCCAAAGCAGCTTAGTAAAATCTTTGTCTTCTACTTCAATGTCCTCTTCACATATAATGGAGACAGCGAAGGGCTGGTGCATGAAAGAAAAAAGTTAGCCTTGTTTCCTTCACCCTTGACTAGTGACTTAAAAAGTTCCTAGTAAAAGTTCCACTTATAACTGCAAGCCAATTAGTTAATATGTACAAGATAATGAGGTATTTACTGACAACAGCAATTGCACTTAGGCCACCCCCACCCAAGAGGAGACGATGAATGCCACACCTAGTGATTTGATGGCTTCCTTAGTACAAGGATCACTCATGGCTAAAGTGGAAAAAAAAAATCAAAGAGATAAGCAACAAAAAAAGCACTTCAATACATTTTCCTCTCTTGTTTACTGACTTGTTACTGTCAAAGCTTATCCCCATTAATGACACAATGAAAAAAATGATGTCGTTACAGGAAATGTCCAGGTTTTTTTGGTGCGATAAAAAGTTGGTTCAATTATCACTTTCTGGCACTTCAATACATCTATAATAGAGAGTCAGTGATGTTTATCATAACATTAAGAGACTGCAAGATCTTGAAATGCTTTCTGAATAGCCAGAGGAAATGTTCAATTATGCTGAACAGGATCTCCACGTTGAATTATGTTTTTCCCCAAACTTTTCATGATGAGAATGTTCACATATCTGAAATGTTGAAATACCAGCATGGACACTAATATACTGCCCTGCATTCTGTAGTGGTTGAGTTTTGCTGTATTTGCCTTCCCTCTCTCTCCCAAAATGTTCGTGTGCATGTGTGTGCACAGAGATAGTCAATTTAAGAGATTCCTGGCTGTCAGCAGAAGCAAGGAAAGAGGCAGGGAACAGATTCTCCCTCTGAGCTCTCAGAAGGAACTAACCTTACCAGCACTTTGATTTTGGATTTCTGGCCTCCAGTACTGTGAGAGGATAAAGTTATGTTGTTTTAAGCCCCCCCAGTTTGTGGCAGTTAGGCCAGCCGCAGGAAACTAAGACAGATAGGTAGATAAAGTTTTGGGACTCTCAGACTTAGGTCTGTCTAGTCATAAAATGAAGATTGAGGAACTGTCCAGCGAAGGAATACAGTGACCCCAAACTTGTTAGTGGAACTACATAAAATTGCCATTTTTGTAGGTCAAAGCGGTCAATAGAGGCAATTTTATGTGGTTCAATCTAAGAGATGATTGCATAAATAACCCAAGTTTTTTGAAACCCCCTTTTGCCTCAGGAGCAGACCCTTGGCTGAATTACCTAAGAAAATGCCTTTTCTGCATCACTTTCCCTCTATAAATAGATTCTTAGGCTCCATTCATTTCGTGTGGATAAGGAAGTTTCAGTCTCCATGACCCATACAGAATTAAGCGCCGCGGCAGTCGTTCTTTGCGGCTTTCCCTGCTATGCTCTCATTTACGCATCTCCGCCTGTGGTTTATCCAAGGAGACAATACTGAGCATCGCATCTACTTCACATTCAAAGCTGAGATTTCTCCAGGGCATTTTCTCTCATTCCGTTTGCACAGCAGTAACTGTGTTTGACAACATCTGCCTCACAGCACCGCTCTGCCGCTCCAGCTGACACGCCGTTCCCATCCACATTCTCTTCCTGCCTGTCTGTGGAGGAAGATGTTTTCACAACCGAGGTGGGGAAGAGGAGACAGGGGGGCGAACCAGAGCTGTGCTTTCCCAATGAGTAGGAGCCATGAGCCCACCAGGTGTCTTCACCTACCTCTTATTCCGATTCATCCAAAGACTTTTGACAGAAACCAATATTCTCTAAACCAGCCTTTTGTCCTTTGGGATTTTTGAGCATTCACAAGTAATTTCTGCATGTTAATTTTCTAGACTTTCATATATCTTGTCCCTCACAAAGTTTCCTCAACTACGGACAAAAAATAACCACTCACATATTTTACTGACTTTTTTTTACCAACAAGAAAAGATACAATCAAGTCCTAAAACATTTTGTGTGTGACTACTGTGAAAGGGTACCAATTTATTTTCATAAAAAAGTAGATATTTAGTAGGAAATTCTATTTCATATAATTTTGCATAATCCGTAGTTCAGATAAATTTATGACTATAAGAAACTGGTTTAAGGGAAAATTACAAACCTTGTCAATCAAAAGTTTCCTCTACATTCTCAAATAACTTAAGTCATTGCGTACACCAAACAGGAAATTCAGAATATAGAGTTCATTAGTGGGAATTGCCATTTAAATTATTACCTATTCCCATTAAACTGTCTTTGTTATTTTGCTATCACTTTAAATTCTAACACGTTGCTTCAAAATGTCATTCTATTTCTACTCAGCTAAAAACCCAGTGCCATTATGTTCTTCTTCATTATGTGAGATTCTAAAATTTCCCTGGGCCAGATAATACATAAACAGCTAGTGATATTAAGCTGCCTTTAGGGGAAAAAAATCCCTTGGCCTCAAAATGGTATCATTGGACTTCAAAATTTATGATTCTTCTCAGCATATTTTATAACTGGGTTTTTAAAAATGTATGTATTTTACATATTTGTTCACATAAGATTTGAAAGAGGAAGAATGTGCTATAAAAGAATATCTTGTCTTTTTGTGGTTTTATGAGCAGAAGCTACTTAAGGACAGAAAGTGCAAGTAGGGCATTTGAATGACACTATACTCTCTGGGCGCAGACAGTATCACACAGGTGACGGCACTTACACTTTGAACTCCCACCTGCTGCATTTCTTACTCACTGGGGATGAACCGAAACCACTTTTGCCTCCTCAAATTACCTATGGGCTGTGGGGCAAAAGAAGCAACCCCAAAACAAAATCCTTCCCTTTTTGTCCAAATACAAACTTCTAGATGAGCAGGTTCAGTCCCAGAAACACTAGCATTTGTCCAGTTGTACTTTACTGAAGCAAACCTAACATTTGAAAATCTAGGCATGAGAAGCTGATGACTCCTTTCGTAAATATATTTGTGTTTCATTTCTACCTTTTTTAAATATCAAGCTTTTCTGGCATATCAAAATATGATTTTAATATTTAAATATTGAAATTTTACATATATATGTAAAATACATATATATACATATGTATACATATATATGTATACATATATACACACACATATATATATATATATATCTTCAAGAACATCACTGATACACAAAGCAAGGTTTACTCGCCAACTCCGTTATTCCTGTCCACACTTCTCCTCCCCACAACCACATGCAGTCTGACCATCCAGTTGCTTTCAAAGAGCCACACAGTTTCCATCAGACAACAACCTGTTTGGGTTACACTCTCACAATCAAGAGTCAAACGAGCCAGCTGCACATAGCGGCTCTCTGGCCCCTATGTCCTCCATGTCTGATTCCTGACTTGTCCAGGTCACAGGCCCCTTAAAGATGCTATTAGATAATGAAATAAACTTACTGTTTTCTTTAACACTTTGAGAGCATAAGGCTTCTGGGTCCCCTTCTGTTTGCATCTGTACACAATGGATGTAGCACCCCTTGAGGGGGAAAAAGACAAAAAGAAAATGTTATGCTTTGGACACGAATCAAAGGGGAAAGCTTGAAAATAAGTGTCTCTTGCAGTAACCCTCATAACTGATGAGTGCTTGTAAGTTCTACTGTAGAACCGGCCCTAGCTGTCAAGAGTACTTTTTTTTCTCACAACTGAACATAGTTTCTCAGGAAATTCTAGGTTTTCTAGTTTGCTCTTTTCATCCTGCCCTATCTCTATACAAGTAACAATCTAGGGCTATTATATTCAGTAGGCTCTGGAATAAATCTGGTCCTCAGGTGAACAGTTTGTGGAGAAAATCCACCCAATTTTGGAACCCCAGAGCTTTCCCAATGGTACATATTTAAAGTAAAATAAACGATATGGTTTCAGGGAGAGTGTTTAAATTAAGCATTCTGAGGGTCAGAACAGTCTGCACTTCCATTACTTAGCATGGGAACTGGTAGCTCCTCTTTTTAAACCCATAAAAGAAAATGGTAAGAATGGACTCAGTAACTATCATCATATATCTGCAAGGTTACTAAAAAGGGAGCATTAAAAAGCAGGAGGCCAGACGTGTTGGCTCACACCTGAAATCCTAGCATTTTGGGAGTCCAAGGCAGGAGGATTGCTTGAGATCGGAAGTTTGAGACCAGCCTGAGCAAGAGCGAGACACCGTCTCTACAAAAAATAGAAAAATTAGCTGGACATGGTGGTATGCACCTGTGGTCCCAGCTACTAGGGAGGCTGAGGCAGGAGGATCCCTTGAGCCCAGGAGTTTAAAGTTGCAGTCAGCTAGGCTGACACCACTGCACTGTAGCCATGGTGACAGAGTGAGACCATGTCTCCAAAAAAAAAAAAAGCAAGAAAGTGTGGCCAAATGCTTCCACTCCACACGTGAATTAAGAGAGTAAGAGAAAGAGACAGAGACAAAAAGAGGCTTACAGAACAAACAGGCTTAAGTTTCAATTTCAGAAGAGAACATCTAGAAGCATTTTAAAATAAGATCAGTTTGAAGTAAACCTGTCAGATTTTGAAGATTAGGCCAAAGGACCTCATGTGATATATTCAGTCCTATACTTCTAAAATTCTAAGCAAGCACACAGAATTATAAAAATCACATTCCCAGCTATCTAAGCACAACAAATTTTTAACAGTACCAAAAGAAGTCACAGACTGGTGTACTGTAAATGCTAATAGTGAAGAAAAATTTTACCACATTTTTTAAAACCTTGGTAAGGTATGATATATATACAAAGAAATGGAATAAATAAAGGTTAATATCAAGTTCATTTTCCTTATTTTTAATTTCCCTAAGAGATAACTAAAGCAAAAATATTAACAGTGCATTGTGTTTGTAGCATGCGTAAAAGTAAAATGTATGACAGCAATAGCATGAAGGATGGAAGGAAGAAATTGGGAAAATACTGCTAAATCCTTATATGACACATTAGGTAGTAAAAGATCAGGGACCAGAAGTGGATTCCCACTCTCACCATTTCTATTTAACATAGTACTAGAAGCCCTAGCCAGAGCAATTAGGCAAGAGAAAGAAATAAAAGGCATCCAAATCAAAAGAAATAAAAGGCATCCAAATCAAAAACAGGGAAAAATTGAATTTCCCTGTTTGCAGGAATGATATGCATATAGATAACCTTAAAGACTTCACCAAAAATCTGTTAGAACTAATAAATGAATTCAGTAAAGTTGCAAGACACAAAATCAACATTCAAAAATCAAATGGGTTTCTATATTTTGAAAATAAACTATCAAAAAAAAATGCCAAGAAAACAATCCCATTATAATATAAAAAAAATACTTAGGAATAAATTTAAACAAAGTAGTGAGAGATCTGTACACTGAAAACTATAAAATATTGATGAAAGAAATTGTAGAATACACAGATAACTAGAAAGATCTCCTGCATTCGTGGATTGAAAGAATTAATATTGTTAAAATGTCCATACTACCCAAAGCGATCTGCAGGTTCAACGCAACCCCTATCAAAATTCCAATGATGGTTTTCTCAGAAATAGAGAAAATAATCCTAAAATTCCTGTGGGATAACAAAAGACCCCAAACTGCCAAAGCAATCTTGAGCAAAAAGAATAAAGCTGGAGGCATCACACTATCTGATTTCAAAATCTACTATAGTAATCAAAACAGCATGGTACTGGCATGAAAATAGACACAAAGAGCAATGGAACAGAATAAAGAGCCCTGAAATAAGTCCATAAATTTATGTCAATTGATTTTTGACAAAGATACCAAGGGGAAAAGACAGTCACTTAAATAAATGGTGTTGGGAGAACTGGATATCCATATGCAGAAGGATGAAGTTAGACCCTTATCTCACACCATATACAAAGATCAACTCAAAATGGATTGAAGACTTAAATAGAAGGCTTGAAACTGTATAACTACTAGGAGAAAAGCTTTATGACATTGGTATGAGCAATAATTTCTTGAATATATAACCTCAAAAGCACAGGCAACAAAAGCAAAAATAGACAAGTGGGATTACATCAAACAAAAAGCTCCTGCACAGTCAAGGAAGCAATCAATAGAGTGAGGAGACAACCTACAGAGCAGAAGAAAATATTTCCAAACTAAACATCTGACAAGGGGTAAATATCCAAAATATATAATGAACTCAACTCAATAGCAAGAAAACAAATAACCCAATTAAAAAATGGGCAAAGGGTCTGAATAGCGATTTCTCAAAAGACAATATACAAATGGCCAACAGGTATATGAAAAAGTGTTCAACATCACTAATCATCAGAAAAATGCAAATTAAAACAATGATGTGGTATCACTTCATACCTGTTAAAATGGCTAGTATTAAAAAGATGAAAGATAAATCTTGGTGAGATTATGTACACTGTTGGTAGGAATGTAAGTTAGTATACGCATTATGGAAAACAGTATGGAGGCTTCTCAAAAATTTAAAAATAAAACTACCATATGATCCAGCAATCCAACTACTGGATCTATAGCCAAAGGGAATGAAATCAGCATGTCAAAGAGATAACTGAACTCCCATGGGCACTGCAGCACTATTCACAGTAGCCAAGCTATGGAATCAACCCACAGGGTTCATCGATGGATGAATGGATAAAGAAAATGTGGTATATATGCACAATGAAATACTATTAAGCCTTTAAAAATAAGGAAATGTTGTCAGTTATGACAAGATGGATGAACCTGGGCTTTATGTCAAGTAAAATAAACTGGACACAGAAAGACAAATGCTGCACGATCTCACTAACATATGGAATCTTCAAAAGGCAAACTCATAGAAGCCAGAGAGCAGAATGGTAGTTACCAGAGGCTTGGGAGTGGAGGGAATGGGGAAATGAGATGTTGGTCAAAGAAAACAAAATTTCAGTTAGCCAGGAGACATAAGTTTAAGAGATCTATTGTACAAGATGTTGACTAGAGTTAATTACAATGCATTGTATGCTTCAACATTGCTAAGACAGTAGATTTTAAGTATTCACACCACAAAAAAATGATAAGCGAGGTAATGCATATGTTAATTAGCTCAGTCATTCCACAATGTATACATATTTCAAAACATCATGCTGTATACCATAAAAGTACATAGTTTTTATTTTCAATTAAAAAATATTTGAACATATACTTCACCAAAGAAAATATATGGATGGCAAATAACATCGAAAGATGCTCAACATCATTAATCATTCGAGAAATGCAAATTAAAATCACAACGGGTTAGAACTACACACTGTGAAAGTTGATCACA
>RJWJ010049639.1:0-10201 GCA_004363605.1 Indri indri | reverse complement strand
CAATCAGGAATGGCATTTGGAGAGGCTTTACCTTCTGCCTGCACCCCTAAACTCTCACCACTGCAGACTGCTGCACGCACACTCTCCTGCTTAACTTTTCCTCAGCCAGGGAGGCCCTCCCTCTCTCCTCGGGCTGGCGAGTCTGGCTTCCAGCCCACATGTCTTCTCTATGATTTTTTTCCTTGACCTCCACATCTTGCGCTCCTTCCATCTGCTTCTACGGCACCATTATTGGATCTTTTGCACTGGATTGTGAACGTTCGCTTATAATTTTTTTCAAGTTCCAAATGACACCCACATTGCTTACAAATTTATCTCCCCAGTTCAACAATAGCACTACAAGGGCAAGGACTGGCTGAATCTAATGTATCTTTGAGGACTTATTGTCTAGCATGGCGCTTGCCTTACAACAAAGACACTTCAATGTTCTTACACAAATGAATGAGAGAAAGGAAAGAATTGGGCAGGCACAGTACAAACAGAAGCAGAGAACTGAGGAATAGCAGGCTAGGTGTGGATCCTGCTAGAAAGCTCTAATCTTTACTTCCTGCATACACAGAGAACCTGCTACCCAGACCCTGCCCTCTTCTTACCTGCTACCTTAAGGCAGGCCTAGTTCATTACTTCCTCAAGACCACTCCGACCTTCACACCTTGATCCTAACCTTAATGCCAACCCCCACTCTCTCTCTCTTCCTTACCCAGGCTGTAAGCTCTGAGCTTGGCTTGGTTGCTATGTGCCTGCTTCCCCTGACCACCCTTGCCCCACCTCCACCCCCAGTACTCTCCATGCCCACCTCACTTCTCAGCCCAGGGCTCAGGAGGCCCTGATTCCACATGACTTGTGCAGTGCAGCCATTCCAAACGGGACTGGGCTTGGGAGGTAGTGCCCTGCCCCAAGGCTGGGGGCAGGAAAGGTGGTGGCTGTGTCTGCTGGCCCCAGAGTAGGATGGCTTCAAGCTCAGATGCAGAGCAGTGACAGAATTTCCCAAATTGACCCACATGACCAGAGTCCAAGTGGCCAGCTTAAATCTCCACCCTCTCCAGGGGCTTCCAAGTAGCCAGACCTAGGCCTGGGTGGGGGACTGTCCTCAGAGTAAGTCCCCTGCAAGGCCCTGGGAGGAAATAGGAGGCCCGAGCCAGGCTTGTCCTAATGTACTTGCACCTTCTCAGACAGGCCTGGTGGGCGTCTGTGGGACTGGGGAGGGGCGGGGAATGAGGTGTCATTTCCAAGGCTGACCCTGGACACTCACCCATGAGGAGCAGGCTCAGGAAGCCTTGGCAGACCCTTCACACAGACACAGGCAGATGGAAACAGCCAGCTCACAGTGACAGTGTGGGTTCTGGGAATTTCGGAAGTCAAAACCCCTACATTTTTCACAAGAAAAAGGAACAGATTTTGGCATCTTTGCTCCAGAAACAGGAACTGACCAAGACAGTGACCACTGATAATCACTTCCTCATCACAGTGCTTGGAAGGGGGCGGGTTCCCTCAGCCCTACTATTTTTGCTCCAGGGTTTTATGGAATAGCAGAGGAAAGAAGGGAAGGGGGAGGGAGAAAGGCAGGGCTGAGGAGAAGGGAGGGAGGAAGGAGACAGATTTTCTGCGTGGTCCTTGAGGATTGAGGAGGCCAGGGGCTTAATGCAGGTGGAGTTGGGGCCAGGATGCACGTAGCGCCTAGTAGGCGCTCAGCGTAGCTGTTCTTTCCATCTTGTCATGGAAAGAACATCAGTGTTGTGTACCTGTTGGAACTCACGGTTCCTTGGACCTGTGTCTCATGGCATTGAAGTACAGCAGTGCATAATCACAGCAAACTCAGCTGTAGTGCCACCTCTGAGCACCTACTGCATGCCAAACAGGTTGCTGGATACTGGGCGAATGGGAAACCGATTTCTCCCTTGACGAGCTTAGAGTGAAATAGAAGGAAGTGGTATTCAAATAATAATAAAGCATTAAGATGATGAAGCTAAGGATAACAATTGCTGAGAGAGGGGAAGAAGCCCTATCAGGTTGGGGTGGAGCATGAAAGGCCTTAGGAAGAAGATGGCATCTGCAGTGGGCCTTGAAAGGTGATGGTCATTCGTCAGGTGGAGATGGGGAAGGAGGACATTCCAGGGAAAAGGAGCGGCCTCAACAAAGGTGCAGGGGAAAGTGTGAGTACATCTGGGGAACTGAGAGTGTGGGGTGCAATTTGGTACAGAGGAGTAACGGGAGAAACTCCTGGAGCGGCGGGGAGGTCCACTTCGCAGAGGGCCCTGAGCACCAGACTGAGGCATATAGAATTTGTCGGGGGGGTTAGGTAGATGCCTTGGCCAGCAATGGCATGACGGATCCGTCGCCATACGCTGCTGGAAGCTGAGAGAAAGGACTGAGGCAATGGGGAGGACTGGGGAGAGATGGGGAAGCAGCCAGACCCACGATGGTGACAATTGAACCAGACCCTTGTGGTGTTTCCCATTCCCAGCCCCTCACAGTGTGCAGCTGACTTGAAATCAGTCCCATTGACTAGGTCTTTCTTGGTCCAAAGTTTTTGCTGCCAAATTGAGCTTTGGTTCCCCTATGGGAGCAAAGAGAATATTGAAGATGGTATCTATGGTCTTGTGTGATATGGCCAGAGCAGTAGTCACTACGGGCTAGCAGAGGCCTTCTTCCTCCGGGCCAGGCTGGTGAAGGGTACCTGCCCTGGATCAGGGATGGGGAGGAGGAGAGGTCACAAGTTTGGGTTCCAAAAGGGCCGAGATCTTGGGCTAGCCCAGCTGTGCTGATGGAGGAGAGAGACAGTCTCCTAAGGCAGCTGGGGTTGGAGGGGGTCAGGGAGGAGGTGCCTGGGGCCAGGGGGGGGCACTGGGCAGAGACCTCTGGACCAAAAGGTCTCTGAGTAGACCCAGCTGGACCTTCCTCTGGATCTGTGGCTCTGTCCTTAACAGAGCACTTCTCATGTGGGGCAGGAAGGAACTTCCTCAGCAATACGCAGAGAGCATTGTGTTGGTTGTTATTTTCCTACGAGCTTTATTTTTCTTCCTAGGTTGTAAGCTCCTGCAGGGCAGAGGTAGTGGTTCACACGGGTCCTGGTTCTCACTAGGCACTAAATAGCAGTCAGCTCAAGGAAAGGACCAGGTCGGACGCCCCATTTTGTTGGCTCTTTCATCACACATCCCCTCCTGACCCCTCCGTGACTTCTGTGAGTGTACTGTGAAATCCCACTTCCTGTGGGGTTTTTGCTGATGGGCCAACTTGTCTGTACTTCTGTCCTTCCCTGCATCTCGCTAGCTCCCATTTCTCCCACGCGGCATGCTAGCATTTCACCAATCCATTCTAGACATATGTATTGAGTATCTCCAATTTATCAGCTAGTGTTCGGCATGGGAATACAATGGGGGAATAATGCTTATGACTGAAGCAGATAAATGGGTCCCCAGGCCCTGCAAGGGCCTGGTGATCTCGCTCTCCCAGGCCTGATGGTGTCTGAGATGCTACTCGGCTGGAAGAAGAAGAATTTTCATTGCTAGTTATGATTTTGTGGCGCCATCTTTTGGCCACATGTAGACACGTACACACAGACTTCCATGTATTAATAAATTTACCCACTAAGACACCAACTATTAAAACATATATAGAGACACAGTTATGTACACATAGTGAAACATACACATGTTCAAAACAGGAACACATGTATGAAAACACAGGGCACAATCGCATGTAGAAATCCAGGATCTAGCATAGTACCTTTGCCTTAGTGGGAGTCTAATAAATACTGGCTAATCTACAAAATAAAATCCAATTCATTAGATCCACTTTCTTCCAGGGTTATTTTCCACCACCTTTTCCAGCCAATTAGCCAAGAAAGCTCTGTTATCGTCTTCCACCTGCCTATCCTTGTCCTATTAGTTTTTAAGAGCAAGCTCAAATATCGCCTTTTCCAGGAAGCTACGCTTGTCTCTCCAGCTAAGGTGACCACTTCCTCTTCTGAACTTTCATAACTTTATGATATTTATCATTTTACTAACTTGCATTTTAGCTATTTGGGGACATATGTTTTCTCCCTTTCTAGTCTATAATCTCCTTTGTGTTTCATTCATGTTGGTGTTCTCTCATACTGCCTGGCACACTGCATTGTACAGTGTGGAGACTCAATTAAGTATTTGCTGAATAAATGACACCTTCGTGGACAAGAGGAAATGAGGAAGATACACAGAAATGCACACTGACTTTCATTTCTCTATCTGTGAAAATGATTTACATGAAAGCACAGAAACGCATCTCTATACCTATAGCTGTGAGTAGACATGTCCCTTAAATGAAGCCCTTTGTTATTTCTGCTGTCTCCGTTCCAGTTCAGGGCTTCATCCCACTTCAGCAATTTCCTCTTCACTCAACTCTGTTTCTAGTTCTTCCCTTTCCATTTTTTCCATTGACCACAGGCTCTATATTCCTAAAACACCTCTTTGACGACGTCATTCCTCAGCTCAGAACTCCAGCAGTTCTTGCTGCCTTCCATGCCCTAAATTCCTTATTCTCTATTCTCCCTTCAGGGAAGGGAGTCACAGTTCTAGCCAGTGAAAAGTACGTGGAGATGCTTTCTGGGAATGTGTGTCATTACCTGTTCAAAGAGACAATCGTGGCTGGTGCCACCTGTCCTCCTTCCTTGCTGCCCTGAATATGTACAGAGGAGCTGCAGCAGCCATTTTGCAACCATGAAGGAATAACCGAGATGTTGCTCCTGACCCCACTGGAGCAGCTGAACAAATGATACTACTTCTAGTTTCCTTGTTTATGTGAGGAAAATAAACTGTTTGTTTAAGCCACTGCAAATTGTTATGTGCATCTGGATGTAATCCTAACTCATGATTCTTAAATATCCCTCTTCCCTCAATACCCACAGGATAAAGTCTAATTTCCTTAATCTGGAATTCAAGAGTATTTATGTCTGGCCCCGCTTCGCCCATCCAATCATGCTTCCTAGTATTCCTCCCATGGCCACACCCTAGTGCAAGCTGCCATCATCTCCTACCTAGACAAGTTCGATAACTTCCTAACTCATCTCCTCGCTCCTATCACAGACCTCCTCTAACTCATTCTTCTCACAGCAGCCAGAGAGATCCTTTTAAAAATAAATCAAGTGTCTCTTTTCTATGCTTAAATTCCTTCAATCTTTTTTTTTTTTCTTTCCAGAGGCAGAGTCTTGCTCTGTTGCTCTGGCTAGAGTGCGGTGGCATCATCATAGCTCACTGCAACCTCAAACTCCTGGGATCAAGCGATTCTCCTGCCTCAGTTTCCTGAGTAGCTGGGACCACAGGTGAGTGTCGCTGCACCCAGCTAATTTTTTTAAATTTTTAGTAGAGGCAGAGGATCTTGCTCTTGCTCAGGATGGTCTTGAACTCCTGACCTCAAGTGATCCTCCTGCCTCAGCCTCCCAGAGTGCAAGGATTACAGGTGTGAGCCACTGTGCCCAGCACCTTCAATGACTTTTTATTACATCTTAACTCAAATTCAAACTCCCCAATAAACCCAAACTCCTACAAGGCTCTGCAGGGTCAAGATCAGTGGTCTTATGCACATTAGAATTACTTGGGAATATTTAGGCTGGGTGCAGTGGCTCACACCTGTAATCCTAACACTCTGGGAGGCCAACATGGGAGGATTGCTTGAGCTCAGGAGAACCCGTCTCTACTAAAAACAGAATAAATTAGCTGGGCATGGTGGTGCATGCCTGTGGTCCCAGATGTTTGGGAGGCTGAAGCAGGAGGATTGCATGAGCCCAGGAGTTTCAGGTTGCTGTGAGCTAGGCTGACGCCATAGCACTCTAGCCCAGGCAAGAGAGTAAGATTCTGTCTCAAAAAATAAATAAATAAAATAAAATAAAATAAAATAAAATAAAATAAAATCTTTGTCTCTCACACTAGATTGCAGAAGGACAGTTTATGTTCTTTTTTTTTTTTTTGTATGTGATACATCATTTACAGTCAAAGTCTAGCACATGATAGGTGCATCGGGAATTGTGAAAGAGTCTGGGATTTTGCCCTACTTGCAAGTTAATAGTTAGATTGCTACCATTTCATAGATGCTGGCAGAAGACATAAGACTCCTAGGTCCAAGATAAAGGTTTATTACTTACAGCAATAGCTGTGAGCAGAGTGCACACATTTACACTAGTTCCTTGAGTCCCAGTTTCCACTGGAATGTGAAGAGGTCCAGGTAACACATGCACATGTAGTGGGCTGTATTACAGAAGAGGAACCTTAAGCTTACGGAACGGAATCATTCATAATGGGCAGTTGTCTTACTTGACCTTTGTCATGGAGGAAGACCTTATCTCTCTAACATTGGACCAATACACAAACCTGCCCTTTCCTCCACAGGGAGATGCAATCTCTACCTTTCCACGCTGTGTGCTATACAAACATCCTTGAAAAGATTGTCAGGAACAAAGGCAGTTAGTGCCTTGGCTAGTAAGACATGCAGAAATGGGAGAGACATGTGGAGAACCCTTTGATCACCCAGGCTTTCTCCCTGGAGGCACTTTACAGACCAAGCACAAGGAAGGGGGAACCCATGAGAGCTGGGAATCCTCATTTAGTGGAAGTCTTAGAGATGGGAGGTCAGCGAGGCTGAGGCAGCTGGCATTTGCAGACACAAGACTGGAAAGGAGGAACCTATGCAGAGAAGGAGCTACAGCAATTTGGCTGGGGGTTCTTGAATTTTGGTCAAATAGTAAGCTGTGTGTGTGTGGGGTGAGACTCCACTAAGCCAGATGAAGAACTTATTGGAAAAACAACTATCAGGAAGCTATAAGCTGAACAATTTCCAGAGCTCACATCAGGTTGGGAGATGTTCAAGTTCCGACTAGCCAGAGTGGAGAGTGTAGAGACATTGTTGAATACCTGGAGCATTCAGAAGAGATCTTAGTAGTAGGGCATCTTGGTTTGGGCTGCTATAACGAAGTATCACAGGCTGGGTGGCTTATAAACAATAGAAATTTATTTCTCATAGTTCTGGAGCCTGGAAGTCTGCAATCAGGATACCAGCATGGTCAAGTTCTGGTGAGGGCCCTCTTCTGGGCTGCGGACTGCTGACTTCTACTTGTATCCTCATATGGCAGGAAGAAAGCAAGAGAGCTCTCTGGGGTTCCTTTTATAAGGCCACTAATCCCATTCATGAGGGCTCCATACTCATGACCTAATTACTTCTCAAAGGTCCCACCTCCTAATACCATCACATTGGGAGTTAAGATTTCAACATATAAATTTTGAGGGGGACAGAGGATAAAACTGGCTTTAGGGTAAAGGTACTCTAGACCAAGGTTTCTTAACCTTGGTACTACTGATGTGTGTATGTGTGTGTGTGTGTTTGTGTATGGGGTAATTATTTGTTGTGGAGAGCTTTCCTGTGCATTGTAGAATGTTTAGCAGCAACCCTGGCCTCTACCTACCAAA
Source organism: Indri indri (assembly GCA_004363605.1). NCBI lineage: Eukaryota > Metazoa > Chordata > Mammalia > Primates > Indriidae > Indri > Indri indri. The sequence goes on along the minus strand of RJWJ010049639.1, from coordinate 2,768 downwards.
TGCCAGTAGCATCCTGGTTGTGACAACCCAAAATGTCTCCATTCATTGCCAATATCCCCAGAGTCAGGGTGGGGGCAAAATCACACCTGATTTGGAAGCACGGCTCTAGCCCCACTCCATCAAAGCACAGAAACAAGCCTTGGAAGCATTTAGCTTCTCTGTAAGTATCTCAACTCCCTCCCCCAACCCATCTCAACACTCTTTAAGGAAGACAACGAAATTCAGACACTCAGCAATGTTACATTCACAACGTCCACCTGTATCCAATCAAAAATTACTAGGCATGCTAAGAAGCAAGACAACGACCTATACCAGGAGCAAATAAATTACAAGAACCAGATCTAGAAATGGCAGAGATTACTGAATTAGCATATAAACACATTCAAAGAGCTATTATAAAAATGTTCAGGGATTTAAAGGAAAACAGAAACATTATGAGAAGAGAAATAAAGAATCTAAAAGAATAACCAAAGTGTTATATACTTTTAGAAATGAAAAACACAATATACAAAGTGAAAAATTTACTGAATAAGCTCAATAGCCCATTGACTCAACATTGCAGAAGAAAATATCTGTGAACATCTCACACTCAATGATCTGTGGGATAATATGATCCAGAAAGAGACAAGAGAGTGAATGTGGCAGAAACATATTGGAAAAAATAAGGTCTAAAAAATTTTCAAATTTGATGGAAGCTATAAACTCAAATAACCAAGAATCTCAACAAACCCCAACCTGGATAAACACACACAAAAAAATCACACCAAGACACATTATAGACAAGTGCTAAAACCTAATGATAAAAAGAGAAATAAAAGGAGCAGCCAGAAGAAAAAGACACATTAATTATAGAAAACAAAGGTAAGAATGAACACCAATTTTTCATCAGGAGTAATGGAAGCCAAAAGATACTACAATGATATCTTTAAAGTGCTGTAAGAAAAAAATGTCAAGCTAGAATTCTACATTCACCAAGAATATCCTTCAAAATGAAAGTGAAGTAAAGGCATTTTCAGAAAAATGAAAGCTGAGAGAAGTCAACACCAGCAATATGCATTATATGAAATGTTAGAGGAAATCCTTCAAGTTGGAGGAAAGGAATACCAGATGGAAACTCTGATTAACACAGTGATGAATTAGCAAAGCTGACAAAAGAAGAAATAAAAAATCTGAGTAGCTCTATAGCTATTAAAGAGATTGCATTTATAATTTAAAACCTCCTCAAGGAAAACTCTAGGTCCAGAGGGCTTCTCTGGTGAAATTTATCAAATATTTTTAAAAGAAGTAATACCAATGTGTCATAAACATTTTTCAGAAAATAGGGGAGGAAGCGCCTCCTAACTTGTTTTATAAGGTTAAAGCAGGAGTTGGCAAGTAATCTAGGCTGTTTAGGGCTGCTGCTGCTACTCCTCCTCCTTTATAAGCCTCATAATTACAAACATCATTCTTAGCTTGCAGGCCAGACAAAAACTGGCCAAGGGCCAGATTTGTTCCATGGACCATAGTTTTCCAATCCATGGGCTAAAGCATTAGTAAGCTGTACAGATTTTACTAAGGATTTTTGTGAGGCAGTAGAGAAGAGGGTTATAACTCACACTAAACAACAACAATCCAATAAATACTCCCATCAGACATTTAATTTCCAAATATTTGAGGATTTTCCAAGCATCTTTTTGCTATTAATTTCTAGTTTAACTTTTTTTGGTCAGCAAACATACTTCATATAATTTCAATTCTTTTAAAATTGTTGAGACTTATTTTATGTCCCCAAACAGGGTCTGTCTTGGTGAATGTTTCATGTACACTTGAAAAGAATGTGAATTCTACCATTGTTGGATGGAATGTTCTATAAATTCAAGTAGGTCAGATTCACTGATAGTGATGTTTAGGTCTTTATATCCTTACTGATTTTCTGTCTACTTGTTTTATAATTAATTATAGCCTCCAACTACACTGTGGATTTGTCTATTTCTCCTTTCAGTTCTATTAGTTTTTGCCTCATGTACTTGGAAGCTCTGTTGTTAGGTGTTACAAAATTAGGATTATTTTGTCTTCTTGGTGAATGAATCCCTTTATCATTAAGCAAAATCCTTTATCTTTGGTAATATTTCTTGAATTGAAGTGCTTGTTATTAATCTAGCCATGACACCTTTTTTGATTGGCGTTTTCATGGTAGATCTTTTTCCATCTTTTTACTTTTAAACCATGTGTATCTTTATATTTAAAGTGGGTTTCTTGTAGACAGCATGTAATTGGGTCTTGCTGTTTTATCCACTATGACAATGTCTTTTATTTTTATTTTTAATTTTTTAAATTTTTTTATTTCAGCATATTATGGGCGTACAGATGATTAGGTTACGTATGATGCCTTTGCCCTCCCTCCCCCACAAGTCTGAGCTTCAAGTGTGTCCATTCCCCGGGAGGTGCGCATCGCACTCATTGTTTGTGCATATGCCGGTCCCCTTCTCCCCCCTCCCTATGTCTTTTAAACTGATTGTTTAGACCACTAACATGGATCAAAACCTAACATCTTGCTAGTTGTTTTCTATTTTTTCTATCTGTTCTTGGTGAAATGTTCCTCTTCTTCTGCCTGCTTTTGGATTAATTGAGAATTTTTTATCATTTGTTTTTGTCTCCACTATTGAATTATTATTTATATCTTAAAATTTTTCATATAGCCCAAGGGCTTAAATTATACACATTTAATTAACCATAACTTATCTCCAAATAATATTATACTACTTCATGTACAGTGTAAGCATTTTACA
>RJWJ010049638.1:0-10170 GCA_004363605.1 Indri indri | reverse complement strand
TTAGCCCCATTTTCTTTTCTCTTAGGTGGGCTTTGCCCAAAATATGTTAGTTGTCTCATAACCAGCAGGGTCCTACAGTTTTCCTTCAGGAGTTATGGGTGTTAGTGTATTCAGAGACTAAAATGCACCATGCAAATTTGCAACATTTAACAGAAGGATATCCTTTCTGTAAGTATACAGCCAGATGTCCATCAAATCTCTTTGATCAAATATGAAATTTAGTGTAGACAGCATTTGGCGATCTGGATTTAATTCTGTACAATCAAAGGTACTTTTAAATCACTATTTTATAAATAACTGGCAGCCTAGGTAGGGTTGGATTGCCCCGACAACTCTCTAGGAAGATTTTTGGCAGAAAATACTTGTTGGCTAATAAGGCACATCCTGAAATAGATGCACTTTTTTAAAAAAATGCTAGAGACTAATTAAATATTGTGGAAGTACTTTATTCAAATAATTTTTCCACAGTTCACCTCATCTTCTTTTAAAGGTTTTTGATACAACATCAAATAAAATGACAGCTAAATTGAGGGCCTCCAATAATTTTTTCAAACTGCTTTTTATTCCCTCATCTCATATGATCAACTGTTGAGCACAATTCACTTCGTTAGTAGACTATTCAAAACAGACATAAGATAATCTAACATTTTTATTCTTACCCTAGCTTCTGGGTCCAACACTGAACACATAATATAGCTCAAAAATGACTTATGTTCTTATAAGCCCTGCATTCCAAAATAACCAAAAATGGAAGAAAAAGAGAGAGGGAGAGAGAGAGAAGAACCTCCTAGAAACACTACGTCCAAGGCAAGTCACAAAATAGAACATTCTGTTTTACCTTTTCAGAGACAGGAACATCTCACCAGTTGATGGTCAAATTTCAACTGTACGTATCATTGTTCTCTTTATTTGACAAGCTCTTTCTTTCAGAAGTAATTCATAAAGGTAATAACTTGTTTTAATCAATTTAAATATTTTTTAAGAGTTCAATTTTTTTGGACTATTTTTGTTTTTGGAGATCCCACCAAGATTTGTTTACTTGGTCCCAACCAGCGAAGCCAATGGACTGACTTCAACTACACCCCTCGAGATGCCCTTTCCACCCAGGCCTTCATCCCCCTGCGGTCTTGGGACAGTCCGACCAAGCGATGAATGAAACCTCTGCTCTTCTGTTACTCAGCCGTGCGGTTCATTTGAATCTTGCAGCCATGTGAACAGTCTCTACCCAGAGCCACTTACTCTTCATTGCTGAAAGGCAATCGCTGAGAGGTTGACATTTGTCTTTATTAAGTTCTTTGTCTGTAGGATTTTGGAAATTTTGAGTGACAAACTTACCCGCAACTTTACAACTGTATCACCCAGACTATCGTTTATAAGACTTTAGCCACATTTCAGCAGAAGGATTTACGAATGGTCCTGTGTCAAGTCCTGTGATGTCACATGATCTTGGTTCATCTGTTGAAGGCATCCTCATATTTTTTTCTCTCGTTTTTCAAGCAACTCTGAGGACGACCAATTCTGGGACCATTCCTGGTCTCTGTCCCAAATCTTGTCATGACGCATGTACTCATTTTGATCACAGTTCTTGCTACATTTGGCTGAAGGCAATGCTTTCATTCAGAAAATAAATTTATAATGGCTCAGGTTGGTAACTTTGACTTTAACAAAATTCTTTATTTAGGGACAACCTTAGAAATAAAAGGGACAAAATCTCTAACACTTTCATTGATTGATTCAGGAAATCTTTAAAATGTCAATCAATGAGAATTTCGTATGACATTTAAACTATATTTCCTGAAAAAAATGAAAAGACAGAATACAAGAAAAACCTAAAGTTCCCAAATTAAAATTTCTGTTGCACCTCTGCATTCTCTCTGTCTCTCTGTCTCTCTCTCTCTTTTTTTTCATACTTGAAATGCTTAATTTTATGTGTTCACTTGACTGGGCCACAAGACGCCCAGACATTTGACCAAACGATATTGGGATCTGCCTGTGAGGAGTTTCTGGATGAGATTAATGTTTCAATAGGCAGCCTGGGTAAAGAAGACTGCCACCTCCCCCAGACCCCCCAAAGCCAGGGACTCATCCAATCAGCCAAAGGCCTGAATAGAGCAAAAGGTCTGACTAAGAGGCAATGTTGCCTGCCTGGCTGCTTAAGCTAAAGATGTCAGTTTTCTCCTGCTTTCAGACAGGAATACACTGCTGGCTTTCCTGGGTCTCCAGTTTGCCGACTTCAGATTCTGGGAATTTTCAGCTTTCATAATCATGTCAGCCAAGTCTGTATGATAAATCTCTCTCTGTCTCTCTCTCTCTCTCTCTCTCTCTCTGTCTCTCTCTCTCTCTCTCTCTCTCTCTCTCTCTCTCGATTGATTCTCTTTCTATGGAGAACCCTAACTAGTATAATACTCTTCCAATACTCTTCCCTCTTCTTATCCTGCACAACTTCTGAAAAATCAGGACTGATGAGCATCTCACTGGGAACCTCAGTAATGAGAATCTTCCGGGTTGCACAGTGGCACCCACATGTTTTATCTTCCTGGACATACAAAATGAACTATTGAAGGGGAAGTTTGTAAATTTTATTCAATATAGGTGCTAATATTTCAAGTATAAATCCCGACATTCTATATTAATTGTTTCCCCAGAGTAATAAAAACCATAAATAAGTGGGAATTTTTTATAGCCACCTGAATTTGCTGGACTTTGAATGTTTCTGCAGCTACTGGATCCTAGACTAAAAAACCTACTTTTCTTCCATGCGACAGTATCCATGTTTCTCTTCTGAAAAAAGATTTAGTATGCAAATGGTGTTAACTATTCAATGTAATTTTACTTAGGAATGCCTATGAACCAAACAGACACACACACCTCTTTACACCAACTTACTAGTAACAACTCTTTGTTGGAAACAATCACCAATTAATTAGTTTTACAGACACAAGTAGAAGAGGTGTAGCAAAACCAATCACAATCTAGATAGTCCTCTTTTAACGTCATTATCAATTTTTCCAATGTCTGTTAGGACCAGCGTTCACAGAAATTGAAGTAATAATAAACTATGTTTTTGACCTGAAAATATTCAGACCATATACAAGTCCTTGTGATACTCCTACCTTACAGGTAAAGAAATCAAAACAGAAAGGATATTGATTTGTGTAAGATCTGAGAAGCTATAATCCACATAGTTATTTGAAATTACTAATGATACCCCCCCAAATAATATTTTTTATTGATTCATTCTACAATAGATTCTTTACTAGAGATGATCTCTTTCTCCCTTCACCGTTGGCTTGTGGTTTGCTTTCTTTAGAGCTATCTCTGCTTTTACTTGGAGAGATCAACAGTATACGTTAACTGTAGCGCTCCAAGACTCTATGAACCCTATTTTATTTCTTTTAGTGTTTAATATTGATTTAAAGACTTTAAATTCTCTAGGAGGTTCAGCACTCACCCAGTACATACATAATCTATTGTTATATTCACTAGATTTAATTAGTTCTCAAAAGGATTCTATGTATCTTTTGATATGTTAGTAACAATAGGGGGAAAAAAAAAAACAGAAAAAAAGTAGAACTCTACCAGAAAAGAATTCTTTACCTGGGATATCAATTACCATGTGATGGATGGAACTGTTTATTACATGGATTAAAAATTTATGAAAATATGCCTATTACAAAGAGATATTTTAGTAAATTCTTCAGATAACAAGATTTTGTAGGCAACCTCTACGTGAAATGACTACATCCTCAATCCCAGAGCTTCTCCCCCAGAACTTTGACCCTTAGTATTGCTTTGCAGAAAGTTCCTACTCTAGGCATACAAAACTATGCCAAGATTTTTTGTTTTTAATTGGTGAACAGAACATAAGGAAGTGAGCTTGGGTCCTTCCTCAGAAAACAGGAATTCATCACTAACTACTGCTTACCTGAGCAATTCTCTGGGGTGACTTTTGTTAAGTTATTTCCTCTTGTCTGAAAAATGTTGAGGTTTCTTATTAACATCTGTATTTAATACCCAAAGAGACTAAGAAATGGCATTGTAAATTGAAAGATATGCAAGTCTTCAACTATACTATTGCCAATCGCTTTTCAAAGTACCAGTATCAACTTTCATTTATCTGTCTTCCAGTTAATTATATTATCCACTCTATTCAGTCCAGTATTGAACCTTTCTTATGTTCTTTGTCCTTTTTATTTTAAAGACCATATTTTTATTTCTAGAATTCCTTTTTGATTCTTTTCATACTCTGGTCATTCTGTTTAATAATGATCTGATCTTGGTATTAGATTTCTTTTGCTCCTTTTTTTCCCTTTGAACAATTAAGTCTCATTTAATTGGCAGTCTATTTGTATTTTCCTATTATATAATCCACATGGTAATATACAACCTGTTTATTGCACTTGTTGATTCTTTCTCAGTGCAATTTGTTTCCATATGAGTTTTGTAATTTTAGAATACCTGCAACAGAAATTGTTTTTTATGGAAGTCATCAGTTGTGGAGATATTCCCAGGAACAACTTTGCATCTGTATCTGCCAGGAGCCTTTGGGTTTCACTCTTCTGGACCTACTTATATTACGTTGTCAGCATGTGTTTCCTACATTTCGAGGCAGTGAGAATGCGTATGCCAGAAGTACACAACACATGGGCTAAACATTCTGATTTCTCATGGAGGAATTTTTCTACTCATTAGCTAGGACTGTCAACTACTTCTGCGATTGATACACAACAATATTTATAGGATATAGCCAGACTTTCCAACCAGATAGGATTGAAATTCAGAGATCAAATATACAGATGACACTAGAAGAACAGACTCAGATACAGATAAAGATCGTTCAAATTCCACTTATCTAGAGTTGTTTGAACAGCACATATAACATGAAACAAGGTGATAGACACCAGAATTGATTTTTTTGTAAGACATGCACGAGGGGTGTGTCTTTCTTGACAATCATGATGTTTGCTATTTCTTACTGCCTTGTGACTAAATCCCTATTTAATGTACTCCTTTGTTTCTTAGTCTCCAATTGACTATGCCTCTTTCCTTCTGGATTTTCAGATAGTCCACTTTTCATTTAATCTTTCAGTAGCAAATTTTGTCTTTCGACTTAGGCCAATGTTTCTTGAACTGACTACCAAGTATTTTTACCACTCTGGCTTGGTAAACCTTTGCATTAAACTCTGGACTAATAAACACTTTCAGGAAATTTCTCCACCAGTGGCTCTGGCTGAATTTCAAAAAAACCTGCCCTAGTTCCTTGGTCTGGCCCCAAATTATCTGCTTTTGGATAATGAAATATGCAGGCCAGAGAGAGGATGGGGCTAAGGCCAATTGGCTGGGATGTCAGTCAAGTCTCCCTTTTGGAAATGATGCCCTGGATCAGATCAGGATAACTCTGCACACTGCTGCTCTCTGGAAAGAAGACCCCTTGTTCTCAGGTATTTAGAAGATGCTGCTAATCCCCTATGGTCAGAGGAACTCTAAGCCTGCATGAAACTGTCTAATCCTGCCTTTCTTAAGGTGGGGACAGAATTGTACAGTTCCTTAGTCGGCCACGGGAAAAAGCAGAGTTGTCTGCAGGTATATTGTGCGTGTGTCTCAAATAATTGGAATAAGTGTTATTCAGGGCAAGGGATGATATAACTGGAAAACAGGCAATGTGTCAGTGTAGATGCCTTGTAACTATAAAACACTATAAAATATACATAATGTGATCATGATAACATTAATCATAACAGGCCTATGATTTATGAATGCCGTTAGCCTTCTATAGTGTCTGCTAGTATCCCATCTTCTTTAACACAGCATAAATGATTCAAATCAGGTTTTAGATGAACAGAATATAAAATCTTCTGCCTTAGCAAGTAAGAGCAGTACCTACTTCCTAAGGAGTCCATCTTCTGGTTAAAAACCTATGTGTGATTTTTCAGGCCTGATCACAGGCAATTTCAGAGACTTCGCCTAGCAGGCTGCCCTCCCCACATCGGACGGGGTGCGCAGCCAGTGCGCTGCAGTCAAAGGTCCAGGCCCTCCAGGCCCGCCACGCTTTTGTGTATATTTATTTTCTGGCCCAGGCACATTCATTCCTGAGTCTGATTACCTGAGGCCCTGACCAGAGGTGGTCTTCGGCTTCCTCTGCTGAGGTCTCCTTACCGAGAGGAGCGGAGGGGGGACATTGAAGGCACTTTCCCCAAACTTGGACTCAATAGTTAGTACTTTTCCACTCCTGCACCTGCAGTTTCTCTCTCTTCTAAGTCTCCAGGTTCATGAAACTGTAGGAGCCTCTTGCTCGTGGCTCCCCTATCAGTGACACGCCCCCTAACGGCCATAGCTGGCACTGCACGGCAGCCCCAGTCCATGGCGGGAAAATGGAGCACAGGGAATCGGCACTTGGTCCGGTTCTAGCCCCTGGAATATATTACTACCATCACATTAAGTGATTAAGGGGTTTCTTATTTTCAATTTGGCTTCTCGTTGCTTTACCTGACACCGGGTGGCTCACCTGGCTAAGGCTCCTGACACTTCCGTGGTGTGGAATGTTTGGTCTTGTTATTAGGTGTAGGAACCCGTCTCAGTTGCTCCTATTAGCTGACTACTCTCAGTAAAACACCTGACATTACCCACGCTAAATCCAAACTCTTATGGCCAGACATTCTTCGGAATCGAGGCAGACAGTCAGAGTAACTTCTTCAAGAGGTCCTCACTCTTGGCCTAAGAGACCAGCTAAATAGACCTTCTGTGATTTGACCTGTTCTCATGCATAAAGTCGTATCAACTGAATTCTTCATGTTGAACTATATTAATTTATGATTAAAATTGCTGTTATCTGGGTATGAAATAAGAGTTAATGAGCCTCTGCAGCTTTGAGAAACTGCTATAGAAGACATAATCTAGTTTTCCATTTTTTAACAAATTATATTAGAATGGATTCAATAAATCTCCACTGGGCTGCATATTCCCTAACACCACCTAGAAACTCTTCCTTAATTATTTTGAAAACCACTGTCTGTAGCCAAAGTTTTCACAAAGAAGATATTTCATTAATATTTTCCAAAGTCAGGAATTTTTTTCAGCTTCTAAATAATAGAAATGTTTCCTTTAATTACTCAACAAAAACTGTATAGTTTAATGTTTCCATGATTTCTCAGAAACCCAAGGTTAGGATTTCTTCAATGGTGTCTATTCTTTTTAATTAGATTTTTAATTTTAACTGTTGTTTTGATTTTTGCATCTTACTTCAAATCACTTTAAAATACTTTTGAGATCATTTCCAAAAGGTATAAACCATGATTTTGTACAAGAAAATTGTGACTCAAAATTAATTAGGTAGCAAATTAATATATAGTGTTATTTTTTAAAATTTGCAAAAATAAAGAAACATTGTTATCACAAACTTTTCAGAAGAATGATGGTTAATAAGTAGAGTTACATATCTCTTTCTAGAAAACTGATATTATCAACGACTTTGTTCTGTAGTGAACATTATCCATACACTTTAAATAAGGTAAATTTTATTTTTTCCCAATTTTGGGGATCAGCCTACAGTAGAAAAATTCATAATAAAGTACTTGATTAAACATCAAATTATTATTACAGAATAGAATGTAAATGTTTAAACTATTTAATATTGTAATTTATATTACTTTTTCTCAGGTGTCAATATATCCTCATGGTTCAAAACAATTATATATAAAAAGATTTATAATGAAAAATCTCACTGCCGTCTTTGTATCCATTGGCTATTTTTTTCTGCCATAGCTGTTCACTTTTTATGACTTTGATGGGTCATACAGGAAATCCTTATGGGAAAAATAAATATATATTATTTCTCTTTTTTCTCACGATGATCATATGCTATAAATACTTTTCCGTACCTTGCTTTCTTTCACTTAGCAATGCATCATGGAGCATGGAACAGTATCATTGTATACATTTCTACCTCATTTTAAAAATACGCATAGTGCTCTATTTTGTATATGGATTACAGTTTATGTCATCTGTGAGAGAGACACCTGGATTGCTTCTAGGCTTTTACCATTACAACTGATGCTTCAATGAGTAACCTCAAATAGTCATTTCACACAAGAGAAGGTAGAAGCTACAGAGTAGTAGGAGACAAGAGGGATTCTGATGTGCCCATCTTATATTAGAGACTGGATGTCAAGCAATGATGGTACCTTCAATACAGTGAGTGCTCATTTTATTGATATTTAAGAAGCAAAGTTTTAGTGTATTATTTTAAGTTAAATAAGCATGCAAAAGCTGTCTAATTACAAATGTATTATAAGTGGATGGGAAAGGGAAATAGTAGCATGAATGGTACTGGAGTAGTATAAATGAATTAGTTCTTGATTTTTTTACAGTGAGAAGTCAATAGGGATGTCAACTTGATTAATCACTAGACAGAAATAAACATACGTTATTTAGAATGATGGAGGTCACCATCGGAAGAGCAGAAGATACAAAAGGATTGGTCAAACACAGTTTCCTCTGTGGGGTATCATTGGGTGTAAACAGTGACTCACTGCTTTTTATAACCTTAATCTCAACTCTGCGTGCATGTGTGTGTGTGTTTGTGTGTATTATTTTACAGCATTAAGAAATAAATCTTATAATACAAAATAGTTGAAACTGTTTTAAAGTCAAGTTTTTAGAGCCAAAATAATTATATCTATAAAATAAATATGGCTTGCAGAGGAATAATATTGAAAATATAAGTGATTCTTAAAAACAGTTATGTTTTGAACATAAAGGAAATTAGTGAAACAACTAGAAAACTAATGCTTCAGATAAGATGTTTCCCTTAACATGCTAAATATGAACATATTGCAAATAGATCATCAAGTATAATTACCTTACTCATTAAAAAATCATACTGTTAATTTTCTCCAGTTTAATTATAGCTAATGTGTACACCTAATCACAAAGGTTAATAAATTATTATCTCTGCTATTTGACCTTACTGAGTCCCTTGGGACAACTCATTCAGGAAATAATGCCAGCTGAGGGAATGTTAATGCTTTTCTCCATCAGAACTGATAGAATTCTGCTCAAAGTAACTGTGGCCGTGTGAGTAATAACGAGTAGAGGGTAACTGAGTTTGGGTACAAAGGCTACAGTGTTTGCAGAGTATGCATTGAGTTAGCCTAAAGTATTTGTTAAGGGTTGCAGAGGGCAAACCAGTAATCCAGATACTCGAGTGTGAGGTCAGGCTAGAGAAGTCATGAAATGAAAACTGTGACAAAGCACAAAATTAAGGAATTATAAAACTGAAAGTGACTCTGGACGGTGCTTTAGATTATTTTTTGGAAGGAACTTAACTTTATCCCAAAAGGCAATGTTTTTTATTGTTATTTAAAACATCCAATGTTATATAAACACTTAAAAATATAGAGTTTGGAATATATTCCTATTTTAAAATAATTTTAGTATATATTTAAGATGATTTTTTCATGCAATATAAAATGTTTTTTTCAAAATATTATTAATATATGTTTTTGCCTTAAAGCAGTAGCTATTTCACCCCAAATGTATGATTTGGTTAGTGTTCTTTCATTTTTATATTAAATGTATTTTAATCACATTATGAAATTCTATGATTCTTACATGGATTCCTGACCAGTGACATTGCTCCAGAATGTTTTGGTGTTATCATTGATTCTTTATTTTTCTCCTTCCTTTAAAAAGCCACCAATTTATACCTTTCTTACATGTGCCCCTCAAATCTTTTGTTCAGGGGATTTCAACAGCTTATGGTTATTTTGAATACTTGAGTGTATTAAAATATTCCCTCAATATTTACTGAATCGCCCTTTGCTATTATCACTGATTACTACATATTTAGATTTTTTCCTATTATAACATTTTATTTGTATTTTTATTTGCTTAAAATGTCTTTTATTAAAATTCTCTACCAGAAAAAAAGCCATAATCTTTTGTAGTGAAACAACTTAGTGCTTCACGGCTTTAAGAAACTAGGTTCTGGTATCTTGATGAAATTTAAATGACCTATTTTCAAATTGCTGCTTGTATTTTTGGGAAGTACCCTGGTAAATCATTTTGCACGAGAATAGATGTGAGGTACTATCATGGTAGTGCTTCCTGGCTATGCTTATTCTCCTGTTCATACTTTAGTAAATGTAATTTTACCTGATTGTCACCACCTAT
>RJWJ010049637.1:0-10172 GCA_004363605.1 Indri indri | reverse complement strand
TTTTTTTTTTTTTTTTGACTAAAGAGGAAGTGTTCCTAATTGGTGAAGGGACCTGGAGCTCTCCTGATTGGCTGACTCCTATTTCCAGATACTTTTCACCCAGTACTGCTTCCTCCGTTCCCTGGTAAAAGTCACCCTCACATTCACCCTCTCCAAATCCGTCTGTCTCCTCCCTTAGACCCAAGTCTCTGAGCTATTAGGATTCAGTGCACCATCTTACTGAGCTCTCACCCCTACCCCTCACCTCTGCTGCCTAAGATCCTTCTACTACCATCCGCAACCTGCTCCCAAAATGTGGTGACAGTGTTTTGACTTTCTGGAAAGGCCATTCTGCCTCCTTGGCCCAGTCTCCCTCATGGCCCTCCAGCACCCAGCATACCCAAAGCAGGGTGGCAGCAAGAAACACACACATGTTGGCTGCAGAGCCCTGGATAGAAGTGAGGATGTGGAAAGGAACATAGAAATACAGGTGCACAGGGAGCTATAAAAATTGAGGGGGTAGTTCCAGGCTGAGCGTGTGTTTGTGTTTGCGTGTTAAACTGCATGGGTGAAAAGTGAAAATTATTTTCATTACTGAAGAACTAACGGAAAGAAAAATTAACATTTTGTCCTCACTCTGCAAAAAGTAGTACCAAGTAATTTTCATGAATCGCTGATCATTTACCCAACTATGAAGCAGCACAAATATTATTGTTCTGCTGCATGAATGTATGTGTGTATATCAGTAAACATCAGATTAACTTATAAATTGTATTTGACAGCAATGTTTACCGCCGCTTATGTTATTCATATTACATATTCATGGTTTGGTGCTCAAGATATGGCCATCTACTAACAATTTAAAAAACGAATAGAGGACTGTTAGTTTAGCATATCCATAATAGTTTATAATACTTCTGTCCAAATACAGGGCAAGTTATAGGCTTGTAATATTATTCAGAATTTTTGGTGTATGAGGTTCAGTTTTGAAGTCCATTATTTGATCTATAACATATATAATCAGCACCAGCTGAGTCCTGTTCTAGCCAGTGACTTTTCACAGAGCTGTTTACAATATCCTGTCCAATAAGGCATGACCTGGTCTAGAAACAAGAATGATTAATTGAAATATTTTCAGTATACTGCTTGCAGCTATCGCTGTGTATGTAATATCCATTCTTCCAGCAGGGGGCTCTCTCACCATTAGAAGTATAGACGGTGAAAGTTTCAAAAAATTATTCCCTCAGTTGTTCATTCATTCATCAAAATATCACTGAGTTTTTACTAACTGCCAAACTCCATGTTATTTTCTAGGGATACAGTAGGGAGGCCTTTTTTCTCATGGACTTAGAATTTGGTATCCAAATTTTGGACACCTCCAGTAGAAATAATCATTGTTTTCTAAGTAAAAACTGTTATCCCCAAACATTCATTTGGGGAGGAGGTCATTTTGGTTGTGGGGAAAGCACTTTGGAAAAGACTTCAAGCACACATGACATGTGGCTGTGTTCTCCTCTGTGCTCTCAGAAATGCCCTCCTTCCTGCAACCACAAGAGAAATTGCCTCTGTTCCCTCAACAGCCTCTGGACAGGTCGATCAAGTCAATGCTGGGTTCCAAAAAGAAATGACTAATCTAGAGGTAGAAGCTTCCTATTCCAGCAATTTCAAATTTCTAGGCTTAGAATCTATTATTCCAAGAGCAACAAGGGGATTAGAAACAATATTCAAGATGGAGAGACAGAAAACATCATCTAGTGCAGCTGGGGTGCAAGAAGCAATTTAAGAAAAATCATAATTTTTCAGATCACGTTTGTTTTCCTTCCAAATGAAAATTATATCATTGTGTCTTATGGGGGAAAACCATTCTTACAATTTGGATTGTTATTAAACTTTAATAAATTTTAAAATGTGAATGAGAAGACTATCTTATGAACCAGAAAAACATTAACATCTGGACATACATAAGAGGTAAAACATGATGGCAACTTCCATTTCTTTTTAACATTTCTTAACATTTCAGGCTAGATGCAGCTCAAGGGCTAAAGGACGTATATTATCGATCTAGTTCCTAACCATCTGATTTTGCTGATTAGACTTCTAGATCCTGGACTGAATGCAGGGCATCTTTTTTATTTTTTTGAGACCAGGTCTCTCTCTTTTGCCCAGGCTGGAGTGCAGTGGCATCATCATATTAATAGCTCACTGTGACCTCAAACTCCTGGGCTCAAGGGATCCTCCC
The DNA here is from genome assembly GCA_004363605.1 of Indri indri. Classification (NCBI taxonomy): domain Eukaryota; kingdom Metazoa; phylum Chordata; class Mammalia; order Primates; family Indriidae; genus Indri; species Indri indri. Next base: position 7,954 of record RJWJ010049637.1, on the reverse strand, counting down.
ACCTTAGCCTCCCAAGTAGCTGAGATGACAGATGCGTGCCACCACACCCAGCTAGTTTTTTCTCATTTATTTGTAGAAACAGGGTCTTATTATGTTGCTCGAACTCCTAGCCTCAAGCAATCCTCCCACCTTGACCCACCAAATTGCTGGGATTACAGGCATGAGCCACTGCACCTGGCAACATCTTTTTTTTTTTTTAATTCAGGCTCAAATCTTAAAGATTGTGAAATCAGAATGTCTTAGAGTTAACATGAATCTTGGGAAGTCAACCAATGCAACCTCTGCACAAAGTGAAAGCCATCTTGGTAGCACCCCTGAAAAGACATCATACAAGCAGTGACAGAGAGCTGACTGCCTTCCGCCCCTTGAAGAGGCCCACTCCTCCATAAGAAGTTTTCATCATCACGAAAGTCTTACATCGGGCCAAAAGATAACACTGTTTCTAGTTTTGTTGTCTGGATATATATATAAAGAGCTGTCTTGCAATTATTTAAGAACAATCATCATAAACCCCAGTTCTCTTTTCCAAGCTAAGCATCCTCAATTTTTCAGCCATTTTTCAAATTCTATAGTTTCTTTTGATATCCTAACTAATCTTTATCCACATCTTAAAATGTGATGCCAAATGTGGAATTATCACAGACAATTTGATAAATATTGAGTACAATGGGATATACAAAGATACAAAATACATTCATTTCTCAAAAAAAAAGTATTTCAACTATGAATAAGAAAATGAGGATTCTACCCCTGAGCAACTAAAAGAAAAACTGTATGGAAGGCTTTTTAAGTTTAGCCAGTTCTCTAATCTAAAGAATGAGTGTATTTGAAAAATACAAACCTAAGAAAATCAAGACATTCCATCCATATGATAGCAATACAAATCAACCCAGAAATTCCAAACACCATCATCCCCCCTGACAAAGTTCCAGATGCAAAGCTCAGGGTTAACTGGTACCAAACGGATCATTAAATACTAAGAGTTTCTATGCTCTCTTGGAGAGTCATCATTATCATGAAACACATAAGCTCTAGTATCTAGAGACATAACCATAGGGATATTGAGGTTCAAATAATAAGCATAACAAGAAACTCACCAAGGAGTCAACAATGCAAATTACTTCTATTAATAAATGATATGTGGATGTGTTTATGCAAATAGAGTAAAAAAAAAACCCACTGCAACAATTTCCAGATAATGTCCAATTCCTAAAACTAGTTTTAGTTAATTAACCATGGTAAAAATTAATCCATTGTCCTCAATCCTGCTGAAACTCTTTATGACACTTTAAGCAGCTCAGTAGTCACTCAAAATAGCCCCAGATTGGAAGCCAGAAAGTCAAGGTTGGCAGATATTCGGAGTTTAACACTAACCCCTAAAACCCCCATGGATTGTCTTCCACATCTTTTCAGCCAGAAACCAGCCACATGTTCACCTACTGCCAGTGAATCGGGACAGAGTTTCAGAGGCTTACAGTGACCATATTTACCAGGTCAAAAATAAGCTGACTTGTGGGAACAATGGGACAGTCTCTTTGAACTAGTATCTTCAGAAAATTTAAAAGTCACATTACCATAATAATCTGTGCCAATTTGAACTTGGACATGTTTCATACACTGAGATTCTGTCTTAATGCATAAGTCATTAAAATATTACATGCACACTTGATTCACTTTCTTTGGAGGCATAGGACGTTAAGATGATAATTAACAGTAAATTTGTTGGGTGTCTTACATGAACCACTTCATTTTGCCTTCATAACAAACCTTTTCATATAGGTTCTTTATTCGTCTGCATTCTGCACATGTGGAAACTGATTTTTAGAGATGTGAATTCACTTGCCCAAGGCCACGTAGCTAAGAGAACTGGGGTTTTATTCCAGGTTTGCCTCCAGAGTTTATACTAAATACCACGCTTTACAGAGTAGGCTTCTCATTAAGGAAAAGAAGACCTGGATTATCCTCTGTGTCTTCCACCTGGAAAGAACAAAAAGTACCTGGACTGGGAAGCCCTTTTTTCCACTTTTGACAATTCTCTTAAACACCAAACCAAGTACCCACATCCTTGACACTTATTTTTGAAAATCCTAAAATCTCCTTAAAGTCAATGCTGAGATCCGAATCCATTAGCTTTCCTACACAGAGGTAGCTTCATGTAACGAAATTGTACAGAGTTAAGTCAGAAAACTGGGTTCTAATTCCAACCTCACCAGCTACTATTGTGGGTAAGTTACTCCCTAGAACCCTATTCCTTCAACTCTAGAAGGAAAAAAATAATGTTATTAATGTCTTAAAGTTGTTCTGAGTATTAAATAAGAATAATATATGTGAAAAATATTTTGTAAAGCCCTATGCAAACATTATCATAATTATTAATATTAGGCTTTCTGTTTAGCTATATAATTTTGTACCTTAGTCATAAGAGGTAGCAATCTAGAATATTTTCATATTCCCACCTTTATTATGGCTAAGCAATAAAAAGATCTCAACAGAGTGAAGGAATTTTCAAATATTAATTTTCATAGTTTGCCAAACATACAATAAAAATGCTAAAACTATATCATTTCTACCATTTTATTTTGCTTGTTTTACCAAATACGGAGAACAATAAATTTAGCTGAGAATGATTTCAGATTAACTTCTCTAACATATAGCACTCAACTTTTATAATATATATGGGGCAAGTAATAAGCATGAAACTATTTAATTGCTTTTTAAGAAACATTCGTTTTCAATTTAGATTACACAGTAATGTGGAGGACTAAACTATATTATTTTAAATGGCCTCGGTCAGGTAAAACTTCTCAGTATCAGTAATAGATTAGGAATTGGAAGCATAATCATAGAAAAAGGAAAATGAATTTTTAAAAGCACTGGACCTTAAATTCTATCATTATTCCATACACCGTAATGAACACAACAGGCCATTACTGAAATAAGATTATCAATCACATTTTATGGTATTTCCGTATGCATCTATATACACTCTTATTATAGCATTTTAAAATATAGATTTTCATCAAAGGTTTTCCTTTTTTATAACCAAGAAACAAAATACATTTTGATGCTAACTCAAAATTGAATTTCTGTTATGCTGTATCTTTTTATCTTCATATCTGAAAAAAAAAATTGATGTTTGGGAAATGCTATTCAATTTATACCTGCAAAGCACTCCCCAGCTCTGCAGGCCTGACCTCACCCCCATTTCCTCTGCCTTTACACTGGTACTAGGCTCTAATCTCCAAATTTCCTTACTCCAAAGTCTGCTGTTATTTGCTGTGCCCCCTCCTGCCAGTCCCTATCCTGTCCTAGCTGCACCCCAGCTGTTTGCCTTGTGCATCCAAGCAGGCCAAACTGTTCCCTCTGTGGAATTTATGAAAGACCAGACAGACAGGATATTAGCAATCTTCATCCTCAAAAGAAAATTCTGGCTTTGAAAATAGAATGCTCCCTGTCCAAAAGCAGAGATGCCAGGTTGTACTTAGAACAATCATTTATGCACGTGTTCATTCATTTAGGGGTGGAGTAGCAAAGTGGTAAAAGCACGGTCTCTGGAACAACATTCTATTCCCAACTGTGTCACTGACTAGCTGTGTGACCTTGGGTGACTTAACCTCTCTATGCCTCAGTTCCCACACTTATAAAATACAGAAAATAATTGTGCCTGTCTTATAGAGTTATTGTAAGAAGGGACTGAGTTAATATGTGTAAAGTCTTTAAAGAGTGCCTGGTGCATAGCATATGCCCAATGTGTCTCCTATGACTATCACTATCATTTGTTTATTATTCATTCATTACGTATTTACTGATCTCTCCTAGTGCTCTTATGCTAGGCAGTGTAACACTGCAGTGAGCAACAAATAACCCTTATGGAATCTACAGAGGGACAAAGATTGATCAAATCATCTCACAAATGCATAATAATAAATATGATAATAAGTGCATGAGAGATGACTATCCCCCTAAAAATCCTGGGCCTATCTATCAGATTTCTTAATTCTTGTAGTTCTTCTATTTTTCCCAGGTGACAGGAAGAAGTGGCTTAGTTAGCGCAATGAACTAGCACTGACTTGCTTGTTTGACTCCTTGGTGGCCTATTTCTGAGAAAAGTCCTGTTTCCCATTCTTCCCCATCTTGTTTTTGAACGGCTCTGTTAACATAACTTGCATCTCATGCCTCAACATTACAGCACTGCCCCTTCGAAGCTCTGCCTTTGCCCTGATTTCTTTAAAGTTTAGACCTGGGTGGCAGTGACTCTTTCTATTTAGCATATCACTCCAGCTTCTTCTCCCCCAGGTTGTCCCTGGTCATTCCATTCAAGTACACAGTCTTCAGAATACCTGGCTCTGGCTTCAAATTCTGCCGCTACTACTTACTAGCTGTGTGAGTTTTACTAAGTTACTTAACCTTTCTCAGCCTTTGTTATCTATAAAATCAGAATAAAAATATCTCCAACATAGAACTTTGTGGCTTAAATAAGATAAAAACCTCTTAAACAACTCATAGTGTCTAATGCTAAATATGTAAATTCATTCGTACAGCAACATTTATCCCCAGGCACTGAGGATAGACACCCAGCAAGTATTTATCCCCAAGGACTGGGAATACAAGGGTAAAAAAAGATATAAATTGTATCTTCACTTGTGAGAATTATATTCTAATTTTGTAATTTATAATTATGAAATTGTATTTTTTGTCTTGTATATAATGAAAACTATATAGGAAACAAAAATTGCTGAGATAGTCAAAAAAGAGGGACTTACTAGAGTTTGAGTAGTCACGAAAGGGGGAGAAAAAGAAGCAGCCAGAGGAAGCAGCATGTGCAAAGGTCCTGAGGCAGGAAAGATTAGCACGTTAGAGGGCCTGAAAAACCACTGCAACTGGAGCCTGGGGAGCCAGGGGTGGAGAGACACAAGATGAAGTTGAAGAGATGAATCTCCTAGGTTGCCAGGCTGAATGGTTTGGTGTTTGCTTGTAATTTTATTCCTCTCCCTCCTATCATCATCTCCAGCCCCCAGTGTTGTATTTTAAGCACCAGACAGCTATTGGTTTACAAAAGTCTAGTTCATCTCCAGCCTAGGAGTTAGTGTTGTTACTACTAACCCAGTTCTTTATTGACTAAAGAGGGGGAAAAGAGAGAGGGACTGTGCAGTACACGTAACGTTCTTCTGTTTGTTTCCTTCTCTTCCAATGCTGGCAGCCTTGAGGACTCACTCCTTTCTCTGTGCCTTCCCTGGAGATGTCCTTCAGTCCTGTGGCCTGACATGGCATTTATATGCCAATGACTCCAAGCTGTATCTCCAGCCCTGATCTCACTGCACTCCGGATGTGTATCTAATGGCCCACTTTACCTGACTACCTGGGTGTCTAATAAGCATCTGGAATTTAACATGACCGAAAGAGAACCCTTCATTTTTGCCTTCCAAACCTGCTCATCCCCCAGCCTCCCCCTCTCTAACACCATCTAATCTTTTATTCAGATCAAAATTGTGAATATAATCCTTGATTCCTCCTTTTCTCCTTCCCTCCTTCATCTAATCCATCACGTCTTGTCAGGCATACATCTAAAATATCCTTTACCTGTCTATTTCTCTATCTCGACAGCCAGTACTCAGTTCATCCTGGGCTACTGAAATAGTCTTCTAAATGACTTACCTATTTCCCTAAAAAATGGGTTATTGATTGTTTACCTCCAACAATCTACTCACACACTAGACAAACTGATGTCGTGAGAACATGAATATAAATAATATTAATATCATGTTATTCCCTTGCTTAAAACCTCCAGTGGCTTCCCACTGTACACAGAACATAATCTAAGCCCCTCACCCTGGCCCACGAGGCCCTGTGCCACCTGCCCCTTAGCTTCCCTCTCCTATCGCACTGCTGTTCCTCTTCTGCCCTGTCACTCAGCTTGAGCCACGCTGTCTTCAAACACCGCGAGAGTTTCCACCTTACGTCTTCATGCACCTTGTTGTTCATGTACTCTACTGAGTACATCCTGTCCCCAGATCTTTGCAGGTCTGGATTTTCCTTATTCTTTAGGTCTTTCCTCAAATACTTCCCCCTCAGAGAAGCCTTCTCTAGCTTCTCATTTTAAAGACGCTCTTCATTCCCCCAGTCATTCTCAGCCACAGCACTGCCCGGTAGAATTTCCCATGATGGTGGAAATGTTCCCTAATCAGTGCTGTTCCATACAGCAGCCATGAGCCGGCACATGTGACTACTGAGCTCTTTAAAATGTGGCTGCTGTGGCCAAGAAAATGAATTTCTAATTTTATTTAATTTTAATTAATTTTAAAGAGCCCCATGTATAGATAGGGGCTACCCTATTGGACAGGACAGCTTAATAGCATCACCATATTTTATTCCGCTCAGAACACTAATAACTAGCTGAAGCTATCATGTTTATTTCTTTCAAAAGTTCCATGAAGACAGGGACCTAGTCTATCTAGAAAAAGTGCTAGACACACAAAAGGTATTATATAGGGTATCCACTTCTGCATAACAAATTACTACAAATGTAGCAGCTTAAAACACCACCCATTTATTATCTCACACTTTCTGTGGGTCAGGAATCCCAGCCATGCGCTCTGGCTCAGTGTCTCTCACAGGTCTTCAATCTAAGTGTTGGCCAGAGCTGGGGTTTCACTTGAAAGCTCGACTGGGGAAGGATCTGCTTCCAAGCTGATGTGGTTGTTGGCAGAGGTCAGTTCTTCGAGGGCTATCAGAATGAGTCCTCAGTTCCTAGCTGGCTATTGGCTGGAAGCTGCCTTTAGTCCCTCACCACCCCAACAGGGCAGCTCATTTCACAGCAACTTGCGTCATCAAGCGATGCAAGCCAAGAAGGCAACGGCGAGAGAGTTTGTTAGCAGGAGAGAAGTTATAACCTCAAATTAATCATGGAAGTGCTATCTCATCACCTTTGCTGCGTTCTGTTGGTTAGAAACAAGTTACTAGGCCAGCTCACACTCAAGGCCAGAGGATTACTCAGGGGCATGAATACCAGAAGGCAGAGATCATGACAGCTGTTTTAGGAGTCTGCCTACCACAGGCAGTGATTCAATATTTGCTGAGTGGATGAATGAGTGAATGGACAAAGACACTATTCTACCCTGGCCGAGTAGTTATGCCAGTATAGCACCTTTGTTCCTCACTGTGGAAGGTAAAGTCTCTTGTGTTAGAAATTATCCAGGAAGAAATAGAGGATTTTTCCTTGATAAAATCTGAAAAATTAAAGGAGCAGTGAAAAAGGAAGTTCCTTAGCAAAGTAGACAGAGCCTTACTTGATAACTGTTTAGAGCATGGGCCTTGGAGTCAAAATGCTCAGCTTCGAAGCACAACTCTGCATTTTTACCAGTTGTGTACTTACCTTCTCTGTGCCTCTGTTTGCTCATAAAACTGTTGTCAGGATTTAAAGAATTAATAAACGCGGTGAACGTTTATTATCTGTGTACCTGGCACAGAGTAAGCACTCCAGAAGTGTTAGCTATTATTTTAACTGTTAGTACAATGATGACCGAATTCTGTTTTGAAAACAAATTTTCTGCTTCTATTGCCGTTAATGTAATTCTTACAAGCTAATGATTGTATCACTCTGGATTCTTGGTTTTAGGCAAGAAAAACCAACTTCAGCTGACTTAAGCAACAACAACAACAAAAAATGGAATCTATTAAAAATACAGTGGGTGGTTCCCAGAGTCACCGGAAAAACTGGAAAATTGGCAGGGTGCTGTACAGCTAGCTGATAACAACACCCAAAATCACGAGGTAGAATCCCCTGTCCCCTCGGTTTCCAAGGCTGCCACCATCACCTTTGAACCTTAGAAGCCCTGGCTTGCTCTGCCACCACCCCTAAGTCGCAGATGCTACACAAAGACAATTGTCTCAAGAAACTCAGTCTTCCTCCAGCTGCTGCTCCCACAGAATGTGATTCTCACAGTCTGCACATCAC